>OMNW01004921.1:1452-28057 GCA_900303245.1 Selene dorsalis | reverse complement strand
CGATATGTCGCGTCCAATAGTCCAGTTCGTTCCAACTTCTTTGCCACCCCTGTCCTCGCTTCGCCCCGTTTCCGAGCGAAAACACCCCCCTCCCCTCACCCCATCACAAACCGACATCGGGAGGAAGGAGCTTAAAGGGATCTTGAAAAACATCCAGAATCTAGCCGACATAGAGAGGTCTGTTGCCAACCTGTACAGCCAAGTAGACAAAAATTGCAAGGTGCCCAAGTTTAACAAGAAACCGCAAGTGACTGAGGAATCAGAGGATGCAAACAAACTGCAAGGCTCTGATCCTGATGATGAGCAGAGCATGCCAAAAACAACCAACTCCAGCTCTGCTGTCCAAATCAACTCGACAGCAAGTCTGAACTGTTCTGAAACGAGTCAACTGAACATGGCAGCAGAGGTTCAGCAGACAAGCCAACTGAACTCAAACAGCCCAAACACTGCTGAGCACAGTGAACACTTTTCCTCTCAGTCCACAGTGTTCTGACTTTTTCTTTCTTTTTTTCTCCAAACTCTCATTATTTATATTCATACAGTTCCATGCCTGTTTGTCTGTTCTTTCTAAATACTTCTTCTTCTTTTGCACAGTTGGTAGTATTTTGTATAAGCTATAACAGAGTGCTTTTTTTTTTACTCAATACTTTGTGTGAAAATCAAATTTTAGTGCCACCTGCCAAGAAATGTGCTCAGTTCTGCCACACTGACTGTACAATATGCTTACAGGCTTGAATTAGAACATGGAAGAGGCTTGCATACTCAGAATCACTTTGCTTCAGTTTATTTGCATTTTGCTATGAGATCTGTGATAGTGTAAAATGCACCCCAGAGTCCCCAGATTAGTCAGTGCATCGCATGATAAGTATGTTGTTTAAGTTCATAATCACACCATTAACATTTCACAACCAAAACTGTTTCAGTTGAATTACACTAATCACCAGATTCTTCAAATCCCACAACCCTGAGGTCTGTTTCCCCAACAGTTTATCTCCTCCTTATTTGAAGTGCATGAAAATCTCGGACGCTGTTGCTTCCTGCAGCATCCAAATTAAGGTGGAAGAAATCATGTTAGGTTTTTTTTTTTTAGCTTGTTTTTTTAACGAGGGAAAAGTTTCCATTAAAAATTCCCCAAACGTATGCAAATTCTGTGAAATAAGCTTCACAGTATTCATAAAGGATGATGACACGTTTGTTGATGAAACATAATTCATAAACCTGTTGCAGTGACTTCAGCTTGCATATTGCATTTTTAGGTGTACTTGACAGGAACTACATGCAATGATGGATTAATGTGAGAGCGAACCCTTGAGATACATACACTGAAACATACATCACAAGTCATAATAAAATATTGGATACAACGTCAAACTATGGAAAATCCTTATATTTAAATGCAATACAATTCATCGCAGATATGATGGAGCCAGGCACTTCTAAGTGAAGACATCATCTTATGTTGGACAAAGCATCAGCTAAAAGAATACATTGACTTTGGTTCCCCAACAGACTTGTGTTGAATAAAGAGAGCCAACCTCTGGGGGACCTGTCTGCTCATATGTGTGCAGAGACCCTCCCAACATGATAAAGGAGTCACTATGATGTTCAGCTGCACACTGGAAAAGGCTAATTAGAGAACCAATCAATTGTTAACCAGGGCCGCTGCCTGTGGGATTGTCAACTACTGTTACCCTCTCCTTTCCTTTTCCATTCCTCTGACCTTCTGCCTGTCCCATTTGTCTGTGCTCCTCTCGCTCACTTCTTCTCCCCCTGCAGTTAGTTCTAATACTTTCCAATCCATGGCGTCGTCTTGTTAATCTTACCTCGTGGATCTCAGGAGATTCTATTACCTTCTTTGCGCTCATTGCCATGCGGCCTCTGTCCCCTCTTTTCCATTTTTTTTCTGTGCTCAGGTTTTCTGCTTCCTCTCTTCTCTCTCTTTCTCCCACATACCCTTCATTCATTTGTTTCAACCCCCATGCCCTAAGGCAAATGGTCTTAGCATACCTTCCTTCCAGAGAAATGCAATGTGTGATTCATCGCACATTGCCCTGATGGGCAGATCGAAGGCCCACTAATTCTGTATTCCATGTTCACGACATGGGGTAATCTCTTTTGTAAGGATGCTAGCAGCTCACATACTGTTTCTTTCAACCCAAAAAGCACTAAGCTTGAATGGATGGTATTCTTTATGTTCCATTTTTATACTATTGATTTTTATCAAACTCTTTTGTGTCCCGACTGATAATTCAGTGCAAGGGTACGAAAACAAAAAAGATAAAAGAAACTGAAATGTAACATGTTTCCAATTTTGATGATTAAAGTAGTTTTAAACTTTATTTCCAAAGGACACATTTCTAAGGGAAACTTACAAAGCCACTCAAAAATAAATGAAATCAAAAAAGAAAGTTGAGAAATTTAAAAATGACTGAACTAAGCAGATCTCAGTGTATCACGCTCCAGACAATACCGAGGCAGAGTGTAAAGAATGTATTCAGATGGAGAGATCTTTTGTCGCACGAAAACATTCATCCTCTCTAACACCACATAACCCGTCCTCTATATGTTAAATGAATAGTTTGGAAAGTTGAGAAACTGGCATCGTACAAAGAAACACAGAAACAGATAACCTGGTTCCATCCAAAGAAAAGAAACTCTCTATAATAACCCCCTAATAACAAATTACATCTTGATTCTTTGTTGATCTTGGTTATTCAACCTGTGTAAAAAAATAACTATTATGCCTGGTTAAGAAATTGTCTAACGCACAGTTCTTTGTAAATCCACTGTTTTTAATGTTTTGGTTTTGTACAGGAATTAAACAGAATATATTATTGAACTGTAGAGGTGTTGGTTTCCTGTGTAGAGAGCAAGTCTCACCCCTGTTTCCAGCATGTAGCCTATGCAAAGTTAAGGTAACTGGCTGCTGATGTAGATTCGTATACATTGTACCAACAGAAGGGTGATTTTTTTATCTTCAAATCTAACACTTAGAAGAAGACTCGTTTCTTTGTTTTTACCTTTAGCTGATTCCTGCCACAATGACTTGTCTTTGTTGGTGAATGTATCTGTTGGCAGCATAATAACACCTTGAAAGTGCAGAAAATCCACAGTGACAAACTCTGAAGCTATTTACAGCCCAGAGCCAAGATCCACCTCGCCGTTAGATATAATACACTGATTTCTTCAATATTCAAGTCTTGTTGAAATCCTGACCTAACCTGTCTCACCTCTTTTTCTACAACATTTCCTTATCACACGTCTTACCCCAAGTCCTCTCTTGAGCAAACTTCCTATGGCTGCTGTCCACTGGGCCATTTTTCTTGATGCTGTATGAAGCAGCAGTAGCCGGCAGCCAAGCCAACAGGTCATCCATCAGATCGCACTCCCATCATCCACTCTGCCTGGGAGGTGTGGCCATATGGTGCTGCCCTGTCCCCTGGTCCCTGCCCATAATAACAGATTACAGCTCTCCAGAGGAAGCTCACATCATTGCTTGGCCATATATCTGAGTGTGAAAGTCGTCATTATTTATGGGCCCAGACAGGTTACAGTTGTACGCTTGTGAACCTGGAGGTTTCAGCCAGGCTGTTCCATTACTCGCTGTTTCTCATTGACTTCTACTGAGTGCACTGCAGATGAACTGCCGTTCCCTTCAGGAGCAACTCTGAGTTGTTTTTTATTTGTTTGATAGAATGGAATTCCTCAGATTTACTCACTTTAATTTAGAAAAACAAACCATTGCTGTCTGTGGTGAGAAAATTGCACATTATGACGTGATAACCAAAAACAATTTTATTAACTTTCTTTGAGTTAGTAATTCCTCCATGAATCACAATGTCCTTTTTATATCTGCTAGGAGATGCTCTAGATATGTCTGTATAAACACTGACTTTTTTCAAACTCCAATCTTCCCAGCCTCTTTGATATTTGCGTTTATTGTATCTTCTTTTTTTTTCTCCTCCCTGTTTGGATGAGATAACGGGAGGAAAAAAACAGCCCACACCAGCGTGATAACAGTGTGGCCTTAGGCACCCTCTCTTTTAAAACTGAAGAATATCTGCAACCCTTTAATTTAACACATGAAAATGCAAAGTAAGTAAAGCTGCAATTTCCTCACTGGTCAGCAGAATGTAGACACACCAGTGCTGTGTACTTTACATTTCTTTATCTAAAAGCACTTCAAACCTTGCAGTCAATCCATATTCATTATTTGTCTTATTTTCTCTTTTCTGCGGCACACAGCAGGAGAGGCTACGGCAGGCAGGTAAGCATTCCTGTTGTGATGTGTTTTTATCTTATTGTTGTGCCAAGACATTTTGTCACTCTCAAGGCAGCTTGAGGCAGCTTATATCCTATTATTCTTATCTATAACTCGCTTGATGGAAAACACTGAATGAGATTAAGATGAGATCCCGGTGATAGCACTTCTGACACTGACATTACAGTTTAGGTTTGATTTGAAAGTCTGTTGTATTCTCCAATGTTGCTGTCAAATGGCAGATAAGCATTTGGATGAGTTTTACCTGCTTTGTTGGGAAGAAAACATAATCAGAGACCAAACAAAGCTGCTCTGTTTTACAACTTTGACATTCAACTTTCTTTTTGTCACCTTCAAGTAATCTATGAAATGTTAACATCCATCAGATGCAGGATGTTTTATGTTTTTGTTGCAATTTCTTACTTTCAATTTCATACTCCATTGCTTGGTTAACTCGTTCCCTCTTTTTCCCTGACTCCGTCAATATTTCATCAATATTTTCACCTCGCTCCTTCATGGTGTGTAAGAAAGATTTAGCTGTAAACTTGAGAGAGGTCTGCATTTCCTGGCTTTAAATCTGAAATGAGTAGAGTGAACTCTTCCTATGTTTGTGTCTCTCCTGAGCATTCCTTCCATTACCTTATCCCTCTTCTGTACTAATATTTGGCAGCAACAGCAACTGCTGAGACCGTCTCTTCTGAGACCTGAGGTAGAAACTGCTTTTCTTTATTCACAGGGATTGTAGTCAATCTGCTGTATATTTACCCTGTCTGATGCTGCTGCTCTTTTTCTGCTGTGTGTCTGCAAAGAGTGCTGAGTGATTTCTATTTCTCCCTCACTGAAATGCAGGAACTGTCCATGGAGTCGGGTATTGACCCGGGCCAAGACTACTACACACAGGACTACTATAATTACGACCAAGGGTGAGCATGCAGCCCACTCACTCTCTCATCTTTCTCTACTCTTAGTCTAATTGATGGAACTGATCTCTACTGATTAATTTCAAGTAAAGTAAAAAATATATATATATATTTATGTATATCATTACAACTTATTTATTGTGACAATCCCTCCGAGCTCCCAGTGCTGGGTCCTTGGGGAGTTGAAAGCATTGCAGAGGAGTTCAGACAGATGATGTGCATAACTTAGGCTGCTCCTTCAGCATTATATACCACCACCAGACTTTCTTCTCCCATCAAATGAGATCATTTATGCTGCCTTCAATCAGGTACCATGGGGCCTAAACGCCTTTTCCTTTTCCCATGCATCAAGGGTGTTTGTACTTGCCTGCTTCATTGCCTATATAGGCTAAAGAGAAAAAATATGAAGTCAAGGCTGCAGCAGCTGCTGAGTAATTGTTATTCATTAAATGCTCCTGCGCTCTTGCAGGTGACTTGCACCACTCTGGTGAATTACACTACATGTTTATCAAAACAGGGAGAAGCTTTTGCACCTGATATTTCTGAGAAAAAAATCCATCTTATGTTAATGTGTTGTAATTGTCTCTGTACGCACTCACCAACCTACCTCTCCTGTCATCTTTAATAACTTGAATTACTGTGTCTGAATCACACAGGCCTTCATTTGCAATAGGCTGTAATTATATTTTAATGGCGTGTCACAAAGTTCACAGTAAAATCTGCAGTTGCCAGCGAGTGTGTCATCCCTCTGATCGGATACCTTTGATCTGTTACTATTTGCATTGAGGGGCATACTTTAACAGCAATTAAGCTTTAAATCCAGCCATCCCCAGGCATTCACATGTTAAGAGAGCGGCAGAGACCCCGGCCTCTTTCCTGCCTCAAATTTACCATCGTACAGTTAAAAATATAATTCAGATATTCTCTATCAATGATCTAAGTCAATTAAGATCAAACTAATGCCAAATGGTGGACGGTATTTGGCGGTGAACATAAGAAAACTATAGAATGAGTTATTAAATCTCACCTCTTTTTTCTTGTCACTCAGTTTAAGGACAGTTAATTAAAGTGGTGCATTTTTATGTTACGTTGTTGAATTGGCTTTTGGGCATTACATGTTTGAATTCTTGTGTTAGACTTCGACAAACAAGGACACTGTTACCTACAGTGGAATATATTTTGGAAACCATCATGTTTTTTTCCTCCTTTATAACCTTCCCAAATTCCCAAAAGTGATTGCTGGGACTTGCAGCAAATTGCCACAACAGTTACTGCCTGTTTTTCAAAGCCTGCCAAATCTACAAATAAAAAAAACAGTAATGATTGGCACCAGTGAAAACAGAGGAATTTTTAGTAGAGAGATAAATAACCCTTTAGTTTACCAGCTAAATCATGAGCTTAGTGACTCACTCTCGCCCTCATAGCAGACATTTAATTTCCGTGCTGACTCTTCAGTTCCGACTGTTAAATCATAACAAGTTAAGGCATTATGAAAATTATTGGCAAATGGACAAGGTAGTGGTAGTTCTCTGTTCATTCTAAAAAACACATTATCCATCTAATGTTCCTCAGGTATGATCTTCCTCAGTACGGCAGTCGGAGGAGGCTGATATCTCCCATGTATGATGAATATGGAGAGGTGATCATGGAGGATGATGGGTATTACTACAGTCCTCATGGCCCTGAGGTATTCAGTGATAATATTCCTTTAAGAGGTTGTGTGTCCAGTGTATTATTGAGACAGCAGTATCAACTCTATGTGACACCTCAATATTGTGGCTTTATCATCACAAAATGTTGCTAAATGAAATATGACTATCTTAGGGCCGGGGCCGGGGCCGAGGCAGGGGTCGTGGCGGCATGCGGGGTAGAGGTTCATCCAAGAAGGTTGCATTTAGGGACGTACCGCCAGAGGATGAAATCGAACAAGCTGAGCCAGCAGAGCAGGGCGAGCCTTCTAAGGCTGCCAAGAAACTGAAGTCTGTCATGAAACTCAGCAAACTCTTGGCAGCCAGCAAGGGAGGAGAACAGCCATCTGATGCTGGTCCCTCTGGCGCATCTCCATGGAAGAAAGCCAAAATGTTCAAGATGTTTGGTGCCGGGACGAAGGACAAGGATTACGCCAAACTGATGTCAGCCAGACGTATTGACAGCCAGGAGAGTCTGACTGACGGACCAGCATTCGGGGGACCAATAGACAGCAAGTCTGACACCCGGAGCCGTCTTGGCAAAGTTTTCAGGAAAATCAATTTAGGCAACAAGTTACAGGTCCGGAGGAAGTCGCAGAGTAGCGTGAGTCGTGGTTCGGCCACAGGCAGCGAGAGAGATGAGGAGGCCTCACAAGTAGCCAGTGAGGATGAAAGGAAATCCAAAGTGTCTATTAGTGTGACAGAAAGCGAGCCAGAGGCAGGTGCAAGTGGAAGCAGTAAGGAGAAAGGCTCTGATGAGGAATCTTCAGAGAAAAGCAGTGTTGACAGAGATTATCTGAAAGTAGATTTAGACCGGGATGATGCCAATGAAAGTACTGTGGACTCAGAGGAAGAGCCTGATGAAGAGCCGGGGGATTCTGATGAGGAAAGCAAGTCCAAATCTGAAGAAGAGGAGACTGAGAAGGAATCTGGCACTGAGAAAGAATCTGGCACTGAAAAAGAGTCAGAGTCAGAGAAGTCGTCAGCCACAGAGAAAGAGTCAGAGACAGAGAAAGAATCAGAGAAAGAGTCAGAGACGGAGAAAGAGTCAGAGACAGAGAAAGAATCAGAGACAGAGAAAGAGTCAGAGTCAGAGAAAGAATCAGAGTCAGAGAAAGAATCAGAGTCAGAGAAAGAGTCAGAGTCAGGAACAGGAACGGCAACAGAGAAAGAGTCAGAGTCAGGAACAGGTACGGCAACAGAGAAAGAGTCAGAGTCAGGAACAGGTACGGCAACAGAGAAGGAAACAAGCACAGAGAAGGGTTCAGGAACAGAGAAGGACTCTGATGAAGGGTCTGAAGAGGAAGAAGCTTCGGAAACCACAGGAGAAAGTGGGTCTTCCGCCCGCTCTTCCATGAGATCATCAGCTACCAAGGCCAGCAAGGGGAGCGGTGCCACAGGTGTCAGTGGCAGTGAGAGTGGAAGCAAAGGAAGCGAGAGCGTAAGTGAGAGTGGCAGTGTTACCGCTAGCGGTGCTGAATCTGCATCTGAATCAAGCATGCGATCATCCCAGAGAACCAAATCATCAAGAAGCGCAGTGACATCAGAGAAGTCCAGTGAGGAGCTCAGTGAGGCCGAGTCAGGGACAGGGACAGCCAGCGAGGCAGAGTCTGGGAGCGAAGGGTCTTTGTCTCGTGGGTCCAGCCTGAAGAAAACGACCGGGTCTGAATCCAGCAAAAGGTCTTCTTCTGGCAGTCAGATGACCGATCAGAGCTCCCTGGGTAGCGAGGAAAGTTCAGCTGCTTCCCGGTCCACCAGCGGCAGCCGGCGTTCCCAAAAGTCCGCACTGAGCCGCGGATCTGAAGACACAATCACAGAGGAGAGTGAAGAGGAGGATGAGGAAGAATCTGAGACTGCTGATGAGAGCAAGGAGTCAACCAGCGAGCTCAGTGATGACGCTCCATCCAGGAGGTCCAGTGTTGTGTCTGGAGACCCAGGGCCCTCCGCCCCCTACACCGGGCCCCCATACACCTCTGAGATCAGAAGCATCGGAGACACCTCTGTGGAGACATACGGGGGACTGTCCCCCATCAGTGAGGTGGACGAAGATGCCATCTCCTCTGACAGGTCCTCAGCCAGTGCCTCTGGGTCAGAGGCCGGCAGGACATCAAAGGACCGGGGAGAAACAGAGGCCACGTCAGACGCGGATTCAGAATCGGAAGGAAACTCAACTGCCTTCTAGAGAGATATATTGTTCACTGTGAAGTAAGAGTGAATAAAATCAATTACCCTTGCATGGGAGTGAAGAAATATTACTTGCCACCACAGAGTGTTTCAAACATCCACTTTTTCCTTTTTTCCCCTTAGCAACAAAGAACTTTGAAGCTTTTCTGCTGCAAAATATGAGAATTTTGCTCTCTTCCTTACATCTTTGACTTACTCTCTTCTTTTTGATGTTTCCTGTGTGACTTTTTATGCCTTTACTGTACTCCATGCTCCTGTTTCTGCTGTGATATTTTGCATGTTGCACTAGTGTCTTCTTTGACTGTTTCTGTCTGATTTCGAAAGTATTACGTCTCCAGGATATACAGTACCGTTGCTTTCCATGAAAACATCAGCTCTCACAAAGAACTGCAGATACTTGGGGTTTACTCAGATTTTCTAAAGTTTCACATTAGTTTGTATATGAATCATTTTTGGCAATACAACAGTTCTTATCAACAGTTCCTTCTGATCTACTGTGATCCCAGTAGCTGATGTACAACCCATCTATCTGCAGTGATTGTGTTGAGAAATTGGCATGCTCTGCACCGTCTGGGAAAAAAAAAAAAAAATTTATATATATTTACTTTGACCCCTTCTCCCCTCTTCAGCCTGGGAGAAAGAAGCGGATTAAGCTGGTGCTAGATCGAGAGAATGAGACCAGCTCCACAGGAGAGGAGAGCACCACAGAGACCCAGCGTAACCGACTCCCCAACAGCCACAGCAACATCAACGGGAACATCTACCTCGCACAAAATGGCACTATTGTCCGAACTAGGAGGCTGCTACACCCAAACAACCTGAAGTTGGGTTCGCCGTGCCGCTTGGGTAAGCATTTTAAAAAACTAGACAAGTTAGGTGTGACCCACGAAGAACCCCCGCCTGTTATTAGCATTGAGGGCTCAGGAAACGAGACAGAAAATGGAACAGGCATTTGTGTCCCCACTAACGTGGACGTCAACCTCAACACCCGGTCCTCCTGTGGCTCCCTGGGATCCACCATCACAGATCTTAAAAGTTTTGGGTCCAAAACCAGTATTGCCAAGGCCTTGATTGACAGAAACAACATTGGTCAGTGTGTCACGGAGGAGCAAGAGACTTCTGTTGACAACCACAAAAACAGTAAGGAGACACTGGAGTCCCACAGTGACCACACATTATCAGATGAGGAGGAGTTATGGATGGGACCTTGGAACAGCCTGCACATACCAATGACAAAACTCTGACTGGCCATGCAGAAAATTAATTTCCTTTTTCGTTGTTTTCCTACTTTTGTCATGTTGTTTTTCTTTAGAAAAAGATTATTTAAAAAAAATGATTGTGTGCCTCAACTGGATAAGCTCCGATCACTGTCCACCACCAGCCATTGCACTTACAGTCAGTTTTTATTTAACCACAATATGTTGAAGCTTATTTGTACCAAGCATTTATCACCGACAGGGCTATTTCAGACAGGAACATAGAGCTGCAAGGCAATGAGTGCCTCAAAGAAAAATGAAATTTTATGTGAACTGTGCTTGACTGTAATTTTTATTATAATTTTATAACACAGAAGATGGGCCTCTTTTGTCGAGCGACTCCGTGTTTTGCTTTCTTCTCTCAGCTCCCCTCAGTTTTTTTATATCCCAAAACAGATCACAAAGAGATTGTCGTTTATTTCACTACAGTGTTCAAGATATTTACAGAGAAATCATGGTGAACATATGAAGAAATCGTGATTATATAGTCTATATAAAAGTAAAAAGAAACTTATTTTGCTAATAGAATTTTACTTGCAAATAATCAAGATTGTCATTGATTATTTTATGTTGTGATCACTTGACAATGTTTTTGGAAATTTCTGGAAAAATATATGAAATTATTTTTGTCTATTTTGTATCTAACAGAGATGAGGAATCTAACATATGACATTAAAAACATAATACCCACACGAGACTGTCATCGTTGTATTTGAGCAGTGGATCGTGAACCTGACCATGTGATCACAGAATGTGGCATTTTCAACCCCTTTCCATGATGCTGCTTCAATCATTTATCAGGAGCTCAGGCGTGGGCTTAAGGACCATCCAAAAATTTATCACATTCAAGAATAAAGATCAAACCTATTTAAATGTGTGTTGCGAAACATAATTGCAAGCCTTGACTATTTCAGCAACTTTCTCCGTCAAGGTCCTCTAGCAGCGTGGATGATGATAATTGCAGCTCACAGTTTTGAAAGTGTTGAAGTGCATCATTGTTTGTCTTCATGAAAATGTAAAGGACATCTGGGTGATAGAGATACGGTCCATAAATTGCATAACAGGGATGGAAGTTGAATATAAGGTAACTCACAGCAGTGGAGCTCAACTGTAGGCTCATAAAAATAGTGTCTGCAGAGAGGTCTGTCAGAATGAGGCCTCCTCCGTGCAGTGGGCTTTCAACAATGACAGGTCACCAAACAGGGGGATATGGATAGCTACTGTATCTCTGAAAAGCGGTGGGAAGTATGCCAGGAAGTCTGAGAAAGTGACAGTCTTCCTCTCACCTGTCACTACAAACTGCAGGAGAAAAAAAAAATGAAAAGGAAAAAAGTGTTTAAAGGTGGCAGTGATTGTAACCAAAATGGCAGAAGGCAATGGCAATCTCTGGCACTTTCTTTTCATTTGTTTCTTGATTTATCTGAGATTGACGCATCTGACACATCCACAATGACATTTACAAAAAGTGTCCTGTAGTCGATCAAACCGCTGGGATGCCAATCAAGTTCACAGACTTCTTTGTAGGCTGAAGTTCACAAAGGAGCAGGAGCTGAATGCCAACGTGAAGTAGTTTGAAAAGCTGCACAGAAAATAGGTCACGAGGGAACCTTGTTCCCACCACAACAAGCCTGGTGTCCTAAAGGATCAAAACAAACCTGTGCACGATGCTGATGGGAGAAGGAACAAAAAATATGCCTGTAAAAAAAAAAAGCATAAAGATTATCCTGTTTTAATTGTCAGCTGCTTCTTTGCAACCGTTGAACATGTGGATTCATTTTTGTGTTCACTGTCTATCGAGCGCCACCGGCTTCACCCTGCATTAGCACTCACAGAAAGCAGCACTTCTAACAGGAGAGCAGCGTTGTTAAAAAAAAAACAACCCTGTTCAGTGCAGATGTTGCTGGATGTCATGGGTTGTGTTTGCAATTTTCTCATAAAGCTTTGTCGGTATGATTTAACAAAGCCTTTAAAAGGAAAACCTATTCCAAAATACCAGTCATCTGATACTAGATTTAAAGCAATTAGCAATAGATATGAAATGCATCTGTGCCTTCAAGGACGTGCCCCACCAATCTCTTTTTGGAATATCCTCCTGATGAATTTGATTAAAGCTGGCCAGACAAAAAATGGAAACATTTCTACTGAGCATTTCCCTCTATCACAGGATTATGTCCCAAGCCCTTTTTTTTACTCTTCGCTTTGATCATTTCATTCTGTAGATTAAATTGCAGCCTTAAGAATGGACACAGATCCCTGTTTTAATAAAAGGTTTTAGAGAACACACAATGCAGTGTCGTCTCAAATGGGATTTACTTGTCATTTGCATTAAATATTTATAGAACGATGCCGTATAAAGATGATGAAATGTTGCACAACTAGAAGAAGATTTCTTAGGAAGTCACTACTGGTCACCATCAGTGTTGTCTGTCATTAACAAAGGCCTGTAGTGCCAAGAGACAAGCCAGAAAGTGCAAAGTGGTAATTTGCAACAATATAATGACCTAATTTGCTGTGATCTACAAAGAACCACAGGCACCACAAGGTCTAGAACAGTTACATTAAAGTGGAATGAGATTAAATTCAATAATACATCTGAACCTAATAAAATACAGAACATAACTGAATAAAAATAAGTGGCGGAGAGCATGAAGTTTATATGAAAAGAGAAAAAAAAGCCAGTATAATCCACTGAGCAAGACAAGAGTTCAATGTCAGTATCCGGTCCACTATGTTCAAAACATTTTTGCAATACTAAAAGCTCTGTCAAGAATATAAGTGGGTTTAAGGACTCGGAAGCAGACTGCGTCCAGTTAACAAGTCAGTTCTGAAAACATCCTTGTACCTTTGTCCTAGAAACACTTGAGATAGATTAGATTTCACTTTGACAACTGGTGGGATAATTTAACATCAACTGTACCTTACCGCACTTACAGATAGTTTGTATTTTTCGATCTGTCCCTGTTTTTGTTTTTTTAAATATTGTTCCATAGGGGAAAGATTTAAAATTCCATTTGCCATTAAATATGTGCATTGAATAGTTGAGGTTATGACAGTTTGGACGAATGGTCGACCTCTCTTGGTGTATATTTCTCAAAATCTAGATTTCATGGTGAACAAGATAAACATAGCCTCCTATACCTGCCAAACACAACACTGTAGCAAAGTGTGCTGATGTTAGCTTAGTTCATAAGTCACTGCTGTTCATAGCCTCACAGAGCCACTGACGTGATTGTAGACTTTAAAAATTAGTTTTCATGACTTCCCCTTTAGATTTGAGATGTAACACAAGTGCATACGTCTGTGTGCATTTCTACTTATTCCAAAAGCAAATCGTTGAAGTGACAAGAGTTTGTGACAAAACATATCTTTTCTCATCTTTTGCAAGGCACACATTCAAAAATGTATGATGCCTTCTCTGTGTTTTTGACTTTACATTGTCATAGTCACAGTGATCTCAGCTTCATAGTAAACCTCATGTAAAATTCGGTTTTATGAGCAGATCACAAGCAGTATTTCTGTACCCCTGCATTGCGTAAGCTTCACCTGAGGGTTCATCTAAATGTATTTATACATCCTCCAGAACAGGTTCTGCCACATAAACACTGCTGTGTTTATGCGAAGTCATTTTATGCAACAGTTATTCTGTAATAGACCTATGGCTGTAAATCATGCCACAAAAATACTGCTCCGCTTCACAGACATTCATAAATCTCATAAGGCTCTATGGAGTATGATTATTCATACACTGGGGAATCTGCAAAGTTAGCAGCACTAGGTTTGCAACAAACAAAGGTGCAGGGTCATGCTCCTTCTCTATGCTTGCTTGTGACAGCTTGCTTACTCTAATTGGCCTTTTGAGGCCTTGTTTCCGGCCCTTAGTTTAATCAGTGCTACAAGCTCATGCATCCATTCAGATACGCCTGACACCTTTTTAAAAAGTGAACAAATTCATTTGCTTGCGGAGGATGTAGTATCGCTGCAGCAGATAGAGCCACAGCTCCTGATACAGTAGCATTCTATTTGACAGTAAGAAGAAGTGGGAGCAACTTCACAGAAATGCATCAATATTAAATCACCTTTTAATCAAATATTCATACCACATGTAAAATAGGAACATAAGCTCAATAGAAATTGGGATTAATAATTTTTCTTTTCTCAAATATACAAGTGTCAGTATTGTGACGTGTAATAAACATGTGGAGTAATGACTCCCTGCTGGCATTGTAAGGGCACATTTCTCATGCCGTCTCATTGCATTTGATGTTAAGAAACTATAGGTAGCATAAGGGTCAGGGAAGCACTCTGACATAATGTGATACTATTGCAGCATCACCACTGTCACATTGATAATTACCCATAATGAAACCTGCAAGACAGTCTTTCTATTATCATGCACAGAGTTGACACATTAGTAAGATTCCCATTTGATTTGTAGACCCATGTTTGCTGGTCTTTACTACACTTGTGTGTAACAGAGCAAACACAGCAGCTACTCTTGTATCACGTGTAAATACCGCATGTCATAAATGTGTGTGAGATCTTTGATAGCTGAAGCCATAACATGAGCATGCAGATTTGATTTTCTGTGTGCACAGGAGGAGTGGTTAATACATTAATTCCACCTCCACTTGCTCAGGAATGTGCTTGGCAGGTACAGGTAAGCACCGTTCTCATTCCAAGTTTGCCAGTGAGCCCCCCTGAGTTTCACCTATTAGCATAGCCTATATAGGATATCCTGGCCTACAGCAGGCAATATGGTAATCTACCCATGACTCATTCTAAAGGAGATTATCACAAATCCCCAACGGAGGCAGGAGGAAACTCCTCATAATACCTATCCGTCACCACTGCTTAGTGCATGCTCAGACCTGAAGGGCAGGACTCTTCGTTTCCTCCTATATCTAATTCCAAAATAAAATGATTCATTTCCTCAGTTATAAAATTAGCAGTTGCTTATTTAATTGCTTTTGCAAAAAAAAAATCAGTTGAGGATACAAACAGGCCTGGAAACAAAGAGGCATGAAAAAAAATGCCATATTACCATACGTTTTTTAATCCAAGGTCCCAAAATACCGAGATGTTATGTGAGCACACGCCGCAGCTAGTGGGGAAATTACAGTTCATGCCATGCATCCAGTATGTTATTATTTTTGTTATTCAGTGAACTCTGGCTTTTTACTCATTAAACTAGATCAGGTCTGCCCTGCAGCAGCGCAGGGACAGATTGGAGTAGTTCAATGTTGCAGGAGACTGGGGCTGGTTGCTGGTTAGTCATTACAGTGGAGTCACATTAGAGGGTGCTGTGCATTTCTGTTTGTACTAGACATAGACCATCTGGTGTAAGGGTAATTTCTTTGATAAACAGCAAAACACTTTGGTGAACGTGTTTTTATTAACAGACTGAAACTTTGATTATTTTTTTCGTAGGTTAACTTGGTGGATGTAAGTATGTTTCCTGTATTAGATAGATAGATAGATAGATAGATAGATAGATAGATAGATAGATAGATAGATAGATAGATAGATAGATAGATAGATAGATAGATAGATAGATAGATATAGCAGAACTGTAGATTCCACAACAATGGTTCAAGTCACCAAGAGCAGGATATTAGGGGAGCATGTGGACACTTGGGTCTTGTGGTACTATGTAAATTTTATCATCAGTGTTGTTGGGATTGGACCTGAAACAGACCCACAACCTCAACCATGTTATTGTGATTTTGTCAATCTTTGAATATATTTTGTTAAATACAGAGACTGCCACCTGACATGAAAGTGAAGAAACAAACTCTGGTGGTCTAAACAGCCCTCCGTTAGAAAGGTTACCAAGACAACATTAAGAGCCATTTGTCATCTTATCTTATGCTCAGGCTCGAGCTGAGGATCAGAGACACGGGTATGTACTGTCCTTGATTTTTCACTGTCAGATAACTTCACATACTGTATTGTCTTCGTGGCCTTTTCTTTAGTGCTTACACAGCTGAGATGCATATCGAGTTGTGATGTTGTTGCCACTCTTGATAGTTCATTACTACAGCAGACAAGCAACGCTACTGAGCTTTGCCCTTTCCTGGTCGATGCTAAATTCATCAAAGCTCCCCCCATCGGCCGTAACTTGATTAACTACACTTAAGTCCAATTCATAAACATTCTGTGAATTCTCTCGGGGGCACTAATTTTACTGGTGATCAATTTGGCTCTCACCTTTTCAGTTTTGCCCTGCAGCTCAGCCACCTGTTAAGATTACACTTAACCCAGCTTCTTCATATTTCAGCACATCACTGCGTACTAATTAGATTTCCCTGGGAGTGCAGTGGAGTTGAAACTCTGATCAGGGAGAGATAGCAGGAGAAGCCAGCTGAGAATAACTTCGGGAATCCTTGCATGACCCCGTGAAAGCATCCAAAACTGTTAATCCCACAGAGAGACACACTGAGAAATGATAAATGGCCAGCAAGAACAGCACAAACTGTACTTTTTCTTTTTCTTAAAGGAACAAAGTATTTGCATTAAATCTCCCCTCACAGGTTATTCTCATGCAGGCCTTGCATCATATCCCTTTTTTTATTTTTTTGTTCCACCAGCACTGGCAGCAGCAAAAATCCACTGGCATTTCCTTAACCTTTGCTCCACTTCGAGTGTGATTGTGTGTTTTGGTGCTTGATATTCTTTCTGTCAGCCACATAGAAACTTTTTGCGCATTTGATTTTCCCACCATAGAAAAGTGAGGCAGCAGAGAGGAGTAGTGAATATAGCGATGACATACAAATGCTGTGTCATGTACTTCCAGACACATCAGTCAGTGCTGCACAAAACCTCATAATCGCCTCACTGACCCTTTACCAGCTTTTTACACTGCGATGCATTTGAGGGAACACCATTAACTCATGTAGAGGTTTTCAGATATTAGTTGGACATTTTCAAAGTTAGAATCAGAGTGAAATAAGGGAAAACAACGAGAAATCACACAAAATCTGTAAGAGACAACCTGATTAAAGCATGCAAATACATGCATGTTAATGCATTTGTAGCCTTTTGTGAACACAGATGTTGTGCTCCCATGGCCACAAGATGGCGCCTGTAACTCACAACTGTGGTCTGACAGCTTCCTGCAAGGTGAAGCAAATTAAGTGATGAAAATTTAAAATGTACAAAGAGCTGGTACCAGCAGAGGGGAAATTAAAGATAATATATTAGACTTTTATAATTATTATTAATATTACTATTATTTTAGACACTAGAAGCCCTGCAGCATGAGCAGTTTTTTCATCTTCTGAGGGTTTATTGCTCCAATAAATGATGACATGCTGTAAAGTGATGCTGATTATTCTCTTTACCAAAATCTTGGGAAAATGAAAATACTTGTTATGAAATAGCTGTTTGGTTGAAATAAGTCAAATCTCACGACAACTTTTCTTTTTCTTGTTGCTAATGATCTGTTTTGTAATTTCTTAGTTTGGCAGCCCATTAAATATGACGCAAAAACTCATCAAATCAATCACTTTCTATTATAGTTATGGCTAGGTTGATACTATTTCACACTATAGACTTGTTGCTGCTCCTGCTTGTCTAATTTGTTTACATTTCTCTCAATCTGATTATTTTGTTCCCTTCTTTGCGGCATGTGGAGGACAACAGATCACTCCTATTTTGAGAGAGCAGCGCTTAGGCAGAGGGTAGATTCAAGTCCATCATCATCTCCTCATTTCCTGCAGCTATTTAAGACTGTGCCTCTCCAAAATAGGCACCCGATGACCGCAGCCAGAGCTATCTGGGGCCTGCTTTCAGACTAATTTGAGGATATTAGGATGTATCCAAATGTTTTGTTTTGACATTTCTATACCTTCATCGGGCAGTCGTGTGCGCAAGGCGTGTGCCATCTGACTTAATGCCATTTTAGTAGTCATCTCAGAGGTTTTTAGGTTTTCATAACTATATATTGTACATCTTGAGTGCTTTATAATTTCTATGCTGCACATTGTTATTTTGGAAATGTTCTCAAACCCCAAAGTAACGTTTAGCTAACAGACAGGTCGTACACACAAACACGCACACACACACACTCAGTGTAGCTCAGTGTCCTGCGACATCCCGCCCAAAGGTTATATTCTATCCGAAATGTTGGGTGTGTAGTAAAATACATGCTCCACACTGTCTGGCTCTCCTAATGAAGGGGTTTATGACTGGTAGTCCTGTGTTTGTACCATGTATCATGCACCGCTCTATCACTGGCTACAAGGTCAGATCATATCTCAGCCTATATCTGCCAGCAGTGCAAGCTGTGCAAGTCAGTAATAAGAGAGTCTATTAGACCCTGTAGAGACATTATTGCAGGACCTGCAACCAGTTTTTTTTTTTCTTAAAACTGATTTTGATGTGATGAGGTGTGAGTGTGTAAAAATAGAAATGAACACCTTGCTCATTGTTTTTTTTATTTTCATAAACAGCACACGATGGTGTTCTTCACCAAAAAGCCCTCTCCTGCGTTATTCTGAGTCAGACGCTGCTGTACGAGGCCAGACTTGTCAGACTGCAAGCTTTCAGCACCCACAGTGTTAATGTATAATGTCAACACAGTAGGGAGCCTTGTTAAAAAGCAATTAAGCCAAAATGATTTAAACATTGTGCGGTTTGGCCATTGGCGAGCCTCGAGGTACACACTGTGTTGTTGTCTTAAAATGAGAATTTCACTGTCTGCTCACACTGAAAACCGCTATTTGTGTGAGTATAGCTCTAACCACACTTTCCCACACCCGCCAAACCATACCAAACCACAGACTGCAGATGAGTATGCACACCACACACACACATGTACACACACTCGCACAAACACACACACACAGTATTCACATGAGGAGTAATTGAGGGGTTTGACTAGTTTTTGGTGCATTAAAACAGTAGCTGTTTAAAATGACAGGGGCTGAGACATACTTGCATTGATGTCTGTGAGGCTGGTAAAGATGGCTGATTACTCAAAGAGGACGTGGCATTCAGTAACTCTTATTATATTCCTCTTTATTCAGAGGAGTTTGTCTGAATCGCGCCATTTAAGCTGTTCCTGACTGTAATACATTCCTAATCCACGGCTTTCTCGCTCGGTAGATTCATTTCTTGAGTGATTTCGGGCACAAGCCTTTCTGCAAACATTGTTATACTTGGTCTTATTTTTGATAATCAAAACATTACTGCTGACAGTCGAGAGTCTTCAACAGGCAACCCAGAGCTATTAAGTTGTTCGCCCTGTTTCCAAAGCAACAGCTCATCCCATATTCCATGTGATAATTTGCCGTTATGTGTGTGTGTCTCCCAGTAAGTCTACCAGAGTTACGTAAGCAGCTTCAGTTTTAGTTCCAGTGGCCGTTGTCTTAGACAAAGATTAGTGCTAGGCCATAGTCAGACACATTTTAGCTGTTGGCAGATTGTTAGCTTACACTCTGTGTGCAAATGTGCTCATCACAGCCAGACTGCTTGGATGTGGTTTGGAACATCTGTGTGGTCCCCACTCCAGAAGAAGACAGACAGGGGAGAGACAGGAGAAGGGAGGGGTGGTGGGACCCCAGGGCTGCTCAGAAAGAAGCCCTCAGTTTTTCCATCACTGCTGTTGCGTCTGGGCAGAGCCAGGGGACAGTGTGAGGCAGATGCAAAGTGTGTGTTTGTGTGTCTGTGTGGAGGGGGGAGGCGGTTGGAGGGGGGGGGGCGACAGAAAGATGCAGGAGTGAAAGCAAGACAGGGACAAAGTGACTGTGTGGGGAGCCGTCAGTCTAGTCGATGACTTATGAAGTTGAAGGTTAGGTCTGGCAAATCTTGGAGCATGCTGGCGGGGGTGGGGAGAGGGGCGTTGAAAGGAGCCTCGGTCCAAACCTGTGGTCGACTCCCCCACCACCAGCAGCAGCAGCACCACAGCCCAGCTCCCTGCCTGTATGCGTGTGGTGTTTATTTACGAGCCTGTTTAACCACGGCGCGGTCCCTGTGGTGGACTGACACAAGATGACAGCAGCCTAAATGTCTTGCCCTTTAAATCCAGCCTAATGGTCGCTTAGCGCTGTGGAGACAGGCACTGGGATAGGCGCCTGGGGTCTTTTCATAGAGGCCCTCTGAGTAACACATCAGCTAACACATCTATGGGCCACCATCCAGAGCCTTATTACTACCTGCTTCTGCGGCTGTGGCGCCACTGATTTAGCCATGGCTGTGTGTGGAGGGACAATGCGAGCATGGGAATAGACACTATCCACCTATTACAGCTGCTCTAACAATGATTTTGGATGTGAATGTCTTTTTAATATCTGTGTCTGTGGTGTCTGGGACAGTTTGAATAGCCACTGGCTGGCTGGTTATATGTAGCGTTCAAAAAAACAGCAATTTAATATGATGTTTGGGATGTCTGCGCTCCATGAGAGCTGAATTTTTAATTCTAAACCTACAATTTAATTTTTTAGAGCAGAGAAAAACTGCAGTCTTTTTTTTTGTTGGTGTTGTTTTAAGATTTCATTGCTGTCCAGACGAGATCAGAAAGAGTTAAAATGCTGTATTTTTTAGCCTGAAGTAAGTGGTAAATTAATAGCAGATGTCAGTGTTATTGGGCAAATTCTATGCAATAGGAAAGCAAACATACACTTCACATAAAAAACCATTCATAACTGCATACCATTCTGTGTGGGCTTTCCAGCCAATGCAATTAGATGCTTTCTGAGAGGAAGAAAAGATTATCATCCAAAACCTCGCGCCTTGCTCAACGCATGTGAAAAAAGCCTTGTTTATTGTGAGTCAGATTCTGCCTGTCAATAATCCACAACAGATCTTAGTTAAAGTCATTCTGATCACACCTCTGGGATCTGTGAGAGAAAACAGGCAAAGGGGGGAAAAAAGGTGGCCACAAATCCCATGGGAATCCATCCCTGCAGAAGAGTCTTCTCCTGAATCACCTGTTGGCCTCGCTCGCTGTTGTTACTCCAACCTCAACTCGTTGCTCAATGCAGCGCACACACTTGCACACAAAGGCTTTGAGCTTCAATCTGCATGCTTCGGTCCTGTGCAAACACAGATCAGACCATACTCATTGGGCCGTGTCTCTGGCACTCATCAGGCTGTTTGTACTGCAATTTCCTCCCCGCTCTTATCCATGTTTTGTCCACTGTCATTCCAGCGGGATTATGGGATGCTTTCATCATGCAGGAACATCAACTGAGGCAGTGGGGGAAATGCAAAGGAGACATGTTGTTTTGCTCCTCTCATCACACATAGTGTTATCATCACATGCCATAATGAATGCCACAGTCTGGAGTTATCCTCAGAACTAATTATTATTTTGTAGCTGCTTCCCTGTCCATCTAAACAAACATGGTATTTATTCATTCAACCTTTTCCAGCCAGGAATACTGCACATTTTCTACATGCCACTTGGCGTGGTCCTTAAAAGCAACAGGTAATATTGTAGGTACAGACAGAGCAAGTCTTAAGTAATTATCCTTCTTGTCAGATATTATGTCATTTATTTTTTGCTTTTTATTTGCAGCATTTACGTGAACTCATTGGACCTCAAGTCATACAGAGTATAATGACTTTGGAGGTGCCTTTCAACCTTAGACGATAAAAATGAAAAATTTAATTAGTGTTTTCTTTGTTTAAATCAGAAGAAGAGTTTAACTAAAAAAAAAGAAAGAAAGAAAAAAAAAGAGCATTTGTGTGTGAGGCCTATGATCCACCACAAGTTTGACCCAAAATACATTAAATCACCCATTAAACCAAACAATTGTCATTCTGCTGCTCAGTGTTACCAGAATGTGACAAAACAAAACAAAAGGAAAAATACTACCAGCTCCATTGGATTAGTGATTCAGCCAGAAGGACATAATTGCTCCAATTTGAAACCAGTTGACTTTTATAGCGAGTCACCTCAGGGTCAGTTTGGTTTATAATTGATTTTTTTTTCTTCAAGATTACTTCTGAAACTAATCTATATCACAGAGCTTTAGGGTCCTGAGGCACAACTTTAATAGGCACACCAAAGTCTGGATTAAAAAACAAGACACAATCTCTTTTTGCTACAAGTGTTTGAAATGAACTGCCGGAGGAGCTCACAACTGTCGTATGTGTCTCGCTTAACTTCGTGCCGTCAACAAACCTTTATTTTATGTCGGTCGTCTGTTTATTTCTGTAGTTGCTATATTCGAATGTGCTTTGGTTTTAGATAAATTATCATCAATGTTTTCTGTGCCTGTGTTACCAGGGTGCCTGTGTGCCTCTGTGTGTAATCGTCTCCCTAAACTAGACCAGTAACGTCAGTATGTTCATCTGCAAGTTCTTAGAATAAGTCATCAGAGTAGATTAAGGCTCCGTCTAGACACAATCTGTGGTTAGTTTTGTGTTTTCTCTTCATATTAGTTAAGGCTTTGGTGAGGTTGAGATTATCCCAAGTCATTGCTTCGAGGCTTCGGCCACTCATGGCTCTAATCTGTGGGGGGACAGTTTAGTTGATTTAGTCTTTGATGAGGTGCCGTCCGTCTCCAATACTGATGAGCTGTTAGTCGTCACCACTGCCCAGCCTTGCTGCTGTGGTCTAGGCCTGCCGCCTCCCTTCCATCCAAGAGCCTCATTCATCCCAAGACAAACAGACACAGTCATTACAATTAAGCAGTGCTATTAAAGGGACAGGCCACTGGCAGATTAAGAGAGGAGAAATGAAGTGGTTCTTTGTGTTGTTGCAAGCAGTCAACTCATTAAAGGTTGAGTTAGTGAAGTTTTGTTTGTTGTCCATGAGTCTAAATATACTTATTATCTTGCATGTGGGGATTTGTGCACAGCACAAAGTCACGCTGCTGGAAAAACAGCTTTGTGACTGGAGAAGGTTTTCTAAGTTAAAATTGTGCCTTTTCACTGCTTAGTTTTTCAAGAGCAAATGAAAACAGGCCAGAGGAGACACTGAGGGCTCAGACTCTGCTCTCAAGGGGCCTTGAGACATGAAGGATTAAGATTATGGGGGAGGTTCTTTTTAAATGACTGATAGAACAAAGTGAGAGAGGGAGCAAGGCAGGGCAGGAGTCTGTGTGGCGGACCAGCAGCAGCTTTAGTCTTCAATCAGTGAGATGAAAATTGCCACTCCTGTCAAAGTAGAGGTGTTTACTGAAAGGAGGACAAGGGAGAAAAAGAAATAGAGACCTCTTGAGAGGGAGAGTTATGCAACCTGTATGGTCCAGGTTCCCATGGAGCACCACTGTTAAATTTGACCAATTGAGGCTATAGTACGTTCCCCTCAAAATCTGCAGAGGTGTTAAGAGGTAGGATTGGATATCATCCCACAATAACGCGTATTGACACAACCAAATTGCACATCTCCGAATGTGGCAAACCAAATTACAGTTTTCTGGGAATAACAGAAGAACATCAGACTTTTTGGACAGCTGTAGGATTCACTTTGGATTTCTTAGCGAAAAGCAATTTCACAAGATATCAGTGAAAGTGATGCAGAGGAGCAGCATCTGAAAACTGTTTAAGGCTAAGAGACGCTGTCGACATGTAAAATGTCACTCATGACCTCAGCTCTTAATCATTTACAGAGGTTTCAGCATAAGTGATTCCCATTAAAAGTAGCCTAAAGCAAAGCCTGGTGTGGTTTGGTAGCATGGTGGTCTCAATTGTGATTTATGATACAGTAGGGCCTTGTGGCAATGCTGCCCGCAGTGTATTTTGTGTCTGTCGAGATCTCATCGATTGGCAGTGTGATGGAGAGCTGCAGTGAGGCCTCTTTGTCAAGGCAGGATTTCACCGTTAGGGCACTTCAGAAATGTGACAAGGATCACCAAAGTTTTATGACCTCTGTGGCCTTCGTGATGAGTTGATGGCAAAATGTATTTTTTAATGGGAGTTTTAAGCTTTCTTTCAAACTCCGCCGACACTTTAAAGAACACCCTGGCCTCCGTAATTCAGCGCAATTTGATGTCACCAACAAAGGTCGGTAGATTAAATCCTCGTCCATTTAGCTTTTTAGAGAAAGTGGATCATATTTTTGCGGGGTGCATTCTGACATCTTCATAAATCAGCCTAATCATAGGGTTGCGGTACACCCCTGCCTTGTTTGTGTCTTTGTTAATGCCATGCACATGTGACCAATGACATGCTTGCATAGATGAGTGAGCGCCAGCGCTGTCTCTCAGCTGTGGAGGCGGTTAGACGTCTGCTTACATTCAGGAACGTACTGTGGGGGGGAACATGCCAGACGTTGTTTGGATGTTTGGCTGTAGGCTTTGGCATGAAGCAGTACCCCCAGAGAAGTGAGTGCCATTTTTAAAATTTAGATCTGAGCCAAAATGTTAGCTTCAACTATGTAGATTTATTATGTGTAATACGAAGAATATATGAGTTTATCCTCACCAAAGCTGGCAGTCACCTTTATTGGAGCAAAATACTGTATTATGCCTGGAAGGACTTGACTTGCTTTGGGCGAAGCGCAGCTGGACACCACATGCCTCATAACCTTGGTGCGTTCCATGAACGGCTCGGAGACAAGATACTGCTCCCGTCTTTGTCCCTCTTCACATGCTTCTCATCTATTTGTGTCCTTTTCTCTTATCCAAAGATTTGTATCACTCATTGTATGTACAGGCCCATCATCAGACACTGCATTTAAGTTCAAATTCCCTTTAAACAGATCCACATTGCCTAAAGTGGAGGCAGGCCTAGTTCAGATAGCGGCTGATGAGCGCTGGAATTCTTTTGGTCTTATCATGTTGTTGCCACGATCCAGCCACAGCACGCCAAGCTCGGGACACAGGAGCGAGGCGCGACGTCGTCTTGAGCTGGTAGCTTTTGCACTTCGCTGTGGCTCACGCTATAAATCAACACTTCCTGCTGCTCCTTTTGCAAGCTCATCACATAAGTCACACACAGGTAATCCTGTGAGAGCAAGGAGAGAATTTTTCATGTCTATATATTCCTGTTCGAGCATTTAATTTATGTGTTTCTGTGTTGATATATGGGTTACTTTCAGTTTACAATTCAGTATAAATGGCCCTTTGAAATGTTAATCTGTCATTTAAGTGCTGAGAATGTGCAACACTTTCTGTATTTGACACAGAATGAGGCAGTATTTTCCCTGTGAGATCTGTTGAGAATATTTTCGTTATCTTGTCAGGGTTATTGGGGACTATTTGTTTTACAAAATGCTCACCATAATCCTCTTCCTCATTAGTTTGAATGTTCCAGTGTGTTTTTTTGCATAACTCTTTCTGAAGCTGAAGTATCCATTTACTTATATTATGGCTATTTCTGTGCTGTATTTTATAAGGAATGTTACTATAATCACTCGTTATAGCTGACCACACGAAGAAAACAAAATATTGAATCCAGTGGGTGGATACATTTGGGTTAGTGCTTTTCTTTTCATACCCAGAGCACTGGTGACACAGGCGACAACAGTACGGCTGGCTGTCTGTCAAAGTTTCCAGCAGTTGTAGTCGACGGTGAGCACAGATCTGGTTGTGATTACTATAACGGAGACAGTAAATCATGACGCAGCATGAGACTAATTTGTGGTGGGGGGGGAAAAAAGACCTGGCCCTTTCTTTATGGAGTCGCAGTTAACCTCAAAAGACACATTAACATGCGTGAAAGAACGTTTCAGTGGCGGAGAATCCAAATGGTAAATGGAAAGAGAGGTCTACTGCTGTTTCAAGCTCAGGCAATAATATACAGTTGGGTGACAAATCAAGGCAAATGCCAACATTGGGTGTCTTTGTAAGGCGCCAG
This sequence comes from Selene dorsalis, assembly GCA_900303245.1. NCBI lineage: Eukaryota > Metazoa > Chordata > Actinopteri > Carangiformes > Carangidae > Selene > Selene dorsalis. Next base: position 2,001 of record OMNW01004921.1, on the reverse strand, counting down.
GCCAACGGGAGACACCAATAGCTTGAGGGCTCATGGGTATAAATCCTATACATCTCTGAACACTAGGATCTTCCAAAAGATATATTTTCATCTTTCATATCAATTGATATTTTAATGATGGCTGCACCTCTTCAAAAACAGAGCTACCCATCTGGGCCGGTGGTGACTATAGAGATGTTGTAGTTTTGCATGCTGAGTTTGTGCTTACTCCTGCAATTTGCTGACGCTGGAAGAGATTATTGGGGATGAAGACAACATGAGAAACTTGGGAAAAAAGCTCAGGAACACACACCTAACAAAGGCTCTTTGTGTGTTTGCATTTGTTGTGTTCATTTGCTTCATTTTTGCAGCTTTTTCCTTTAATTTTGTGTGCGTGTGCGGGTGCACGGGTGCGTATGTCATTCCAAAAAAGCCCTGACTCATCACTCGCCTTAATCTTCTTAATTGCGTTACAACCAACAGGAAAAACTGAAAAAATGCAGAATGAGTAATGTTTGTTTGTCAGCTCACCTCACCTGCGCATTTAAACAAAACTCCCTCTGTCTCAGG
>OMNW01004920.1:151953-164625 GCA_900303245.1 Selene dorsalis | reverse complement strand
GGTGGGCGGTGTGGGGGGGCTGCTGCTGCTGCTGCTCTGGAATGCCTGGCTCTTTGTTTTAATTAATAACAGATGCCTTGACTGCTGTGTTTTTTCACTGTGGAGCAGTTTATACTGTTAGTACTGTCGTGTGTATGTGCGTGCTCCATTCCTTACAGAGCAGATTTCTCAGAAGAATCATTTTCTCTTGTTAAAGACCCTGTCAAGTCTTGATCTTTCGTAGCTGTAGCTGTCCCTCCTCTTCTGGGGTCACATCATCTCAAATATTATCTATTTAATCATGACGGAGATCTCAAATGGATTGAGTCCAGATTGTTGTCGCTTAAAACAAACAAAAAAAAAATATAGCAACAAGTCAGCAACACAATTTCTGCCAAAACCCCAGATCCAAAAACTTGTTTACATCCATCATTGTGAAACTGACCTAATTCCATTCTGTTGTTGTGATTTATGGCATCCTCCATCATGTTCCGTATCAGGGCTTAAACCAGAACCAGGTCCCCAAATCGCCCGCTCACACAGTCATCTCTGTATTAGAAATCCAAACATGAACTCTACAGTGAGCAGCGAGTCATCAGGCAGTTATAATATGACAGTTTTATATCATAACTTTCAGGTATTAAGTTGCATAGGTGTAGTTTTCACACCAATGCACTATTAAGAGGGGAATAATTTAGAACATGGAGACGAAAAAGGAGCGATTTAAGTTGTTATTCATGGTATTTATGGACCACAATGGACTTCATTGTTCTTCTTGTTGTGGTGCTGAAAAGATGGATTCATTTATATTAGTACGTGGAGGCAAGACACAGTCTAAAAGTGCAGATCTGTCTATTGGAAGACAAGAGAAGCACAGATGTGACACAGCTGCAACAGTGTCTCTGTTCCACTGAACTGCTGTCATAGCAGCGAGCCAATATGCACAACACAAGGATATTATCACTGACACACTTTCAGTCTTTCTACATTTTCCCATGGTTGCTTCATTTTGAGGAGGTATCTGTTTGCTGATACTTGCATTACGAAGAGTCCTCAACATGCTCTGTAATGTATAACTGATGTTATCCTCCCTCAACTGCATGGATAACATCTCTGTGCCACACATGGCTCCGTGGATCCTTTCCTGTACTTTCTGGCACGCTGTCTAATCACACAAACAAGTGTTCATCACTATGGCAGTATGCGGGCCACAACATGACGCCTGTTATTATGACAGCTTACTGCATCTGCTATGTATTACTGGAAATGCGTTGGTTCGCTGATGTGATATGGTGAGGAAAAGGGTTACAGGCTGGGGATTCCCTGTTCACTGGGAGCCCACGTTAGAAACCGTGATTTTGTGATTTTTTAGACAAAGAAATTTCCCAAACTCCCAAGGTTGACTGCACAGTTAAAATACATGAAGGGAATAAGCGCTTGCTGTATCAAACATTGCTACACTGAAGAAAAACTAAGCTGTTTTGACCAATTGATCTCCAGTCTCAGTCTAACAAATCATGATCCTAATAGACACTTAAAGATGTCCAACTTTTTGAAAGCTCGTATACTTTTCCCCATAGAGCCAACCTCCCTCAGGCACGGTTTGCATGATACATGAAGCTCCTCCGCTAAAGAGTTATGTTTCATATTTCTGTGATCTCGCTGAGAAAGTGACAGAGCCTTGTGGGGGAGGGAGCGGGGGGATGAAGTAGAAGTTAAGCAGCACAGATGCCGCCTTCAGATCAGTGGTGGGAGGAAACATTAGACATAGTTAACAAATTGCTTTTTATCATTCAGCTCACAGGGTCTCAGAGTTTGCTGGAGAAAAACTTTTTTCAAACACAGCCAACAATATCAGACCTCTGCAATGTACATATCTATGTACATCTAATTGGGTTTATTCTTGTTTTTTAACAGTGTGACTTTGTGGGCGTTTTATTTCAAATTCAGTAAGAGCTGTATATTTCAGCTGTGTGCCATAAAGAATATTTGATTTTTTTTCTGCTTATGTGTAGTTTTCTCATACTTTCTCCTCCTTCCATCGAAGTCTGCCTCCGTCATCCATCTCTGTGTTTCATTCTTTATTCTGAAAACATAACATAGATTATATCTCCACTGGTAGCTCCTGAATTTTTTGACTCTATATGTCATCTTATTTCCAGCAAGACAAAACTTGCATATCTCCCATCCTTGGCTCCCCTCTACAGATCTGCGATAGCTGGAGACTTGTGGCCACAGGCCAAAGAGATGAAGAGTTTCTTCCAGTGAAGAAATTTGGGAACTTTTTGTTTCAGCCACACTTGTTTGAGTCAGAAAGTGAGCTTTCAACGCCTGATGATGTAATCTCAGTGTAACATGTAAATAAACCACCAACTAGGCATATAAGGTTACAAGTTGCCTCACAAAGAGAGGGGAGTGGAAGTAATTTAAATAACAGATACGCACAATTTTGTAATCACAGATTAGCAATTGTGCATGATTTCACAGTTCCATAGAAAAAGACCTTTCACTACCAAACAACTATGACCGCTAACACCTACCTCCATTTTCACTAGAATTTCTCAGCAGTTTATAAACAAGGCGCAGTTTTCAGAGGGTCCAGCTCCAAAACTGATGTCACTTCACATTCAGTGGAAGAAGTGGTAAATAGAAGGGCGGAGAAGAAGATCGAGGCCATCATGTAGACGAGCACACAACCACACAGATGTAGTCTGATGACGATGTCATCCTATGGTGATCGCTTTTATGTTGTAACTGCCTCACATTGTTGAGGCGGGGCTTATTGTTATGTTTCTACATGGCACCTTTTTAGAGATGCACCATCTGGCAGAGTGTGGCATAAGGGAGACACCACACAGTTGGTTGTCTCTGTAGGTCAAGGCAACTGTCATGTTTATTTATTTACCTTTTCTTTCTCTTCAGTTCTCGTGAGCTGGGTCGGGTCGGTGATTCTATAATAAATCCTGTGTTTAAAAACGATCTCGTGCCTCATGCTTGCTACCTAAAGAAGCTATACAGTAAATGTTATACTGAGTTCACTGTATCTCTACAGACATCTATATTTCTCCATTTTAGTCCAGTGCACATACCCACATTCTATATGTTCATTTCCTGTGAGATCAATTTCAATTGTTATATGCTTCACATTTAAATTTACAAGGCACATGTTAAAAATAAACTGCTTTGTAGTTTTGGGTGTGTGGAGAAATTCAGAGAAAGATTAACAACCAACCATGACTGAGAAATACAAATTGTCACTGTAATGAACTGCAGCGATGGCAGAGATAGCCAGAATGTACTTTGAATTATTGTGCGTTTCTGATTTACTGACTTTAGTTGGATGTAGAAGTACGGTAATAAAGAGTTTCTAAATGAACTGACACTCATTAACACTGCCAGGCAGTGGAGAGTCTGGTGGTTTCCAGTGGTATGGGAGAGGACAGACAGAGTGTCTTTACCACACAGGAGATGAGAAGACAGACAGAAGTGAAGCCAGACTGCTGATTGATTTCAGGAAAGCCACTGAGCCCACACACCCAGACCCACACATACATTCATCCCTGAGGGCAAACGTGTAACTCTCTGAGTGCACCAGGTCAGACAAGGATTGGTTACATGAGGAATTCCCTACTTAGTCCTGAAGTGACGGCTGGATCAGCCACATGTGCAGCCCGGGGAAACAACACATGTTAATGATGTGTGTGTGTGTGTGTGCATTACTGTTGTTGTTGTTGTTGACCCGGACATGCTCCTCTTCACAATCGTTGAACGTGCTTGTATGGAAGTGCAAATAACGGATTTTGGATTTCTCTTTCTGCCATCTGTGTCCCATCTTGTCAGGGCGTGGTGGGTCGAGAGCCGTTCCCTCTACCTGCAGTTCCAGCTCCAGCCTGTATAGACATCTCAGAGAGTTATTATGAGGAGGCACAGCCCTATGAGGAAACTGTCAATGGTAAGAACTCTGACTCATTATCATCTCTTCTTCCTCCTACCTGATTCACAGGGTCACAGCTGAAGGACTGTTAGATTCAATAAGAGGTTTCCTTTAAAGAAGGATTCCTTATGTTCCATCCCACTTTCCCAGTATTACTAAATGAATCACTGTACATTGATTAATTATCATGATACCACAGACATTGTCACTTCTGAGCCACAGGTTTATGTTATTTTCAACACTACTCCACAACATCTGAACATCTCTGTCTGTAACATAAGCAAATTGGTAAGTTGTGGTCACAAAGGTCAGTGAGGTTTATCAGGCGTAAACTCTGATGGACTGAGGGTGAAATGGTAAACAAAAAGATTTCCAATTGCATTTTCAAACTGTCTTTCCTCTATTTTTTTTTTAAATCAATCTCCCCTCACACTTTTCTTCCTCCTCCTCCTCTTCTTCCTCCTGATGTATAGATCGGGACTGTTTTGGCCTCCTCTCAAGGCCCTGGATGCGAGTGCAGAGCTCTGACAGTGTGGTGTATGCCGTTATCACCAGGGGTAGCTAGCTCTCCATCATGAGACTTGTGTGTTTGTGCCTCGTCTTGGACGTTGTTTGAGGCGTATCGTGCACGGGCGAGTCAGCATGTCCTGTGGCCCTCACTGTCCAGCTTGAACGGGGGTCCTGCATGTGCGGAAATAATTTGCAGTCAAGGCGTGTGAGAGGCATCATTAATCACCTCCATCTTAACCTCAGTTTCCTTAATTTATGTTTTTTTTTATCCTTTCATCGTAACTTTGCATCTTTATCCTGCCACTACCTCTCAATATTAAACATTTTATTTTGCTTATTTGATTGAGTGCTGTGAGGAAATCCTCTTCCACTGAGGAGTCAGTCATCGAGGTCAAGATATCAGACGTTAACCTCATTTGCTCAATCAAACTCACCCTGAACCCAACCATCCATTATCCTGAATGTTCGCTTCTGTTGTATTATCATCTTTCTCCCCCTCATGAACCCCCCTCCCGCCTTTTGTTTTAGTTTCACTGCATTGTTGGTTTTTGTTTTTTTTAGATGATGGGGAGGTAGTTAGCAGTTCATACGAGTCCTACGACGAGGAGGAGGTGACCAGAGGAAAGTCGCCGTCAGCACAGCACCAGTGGCCGTCAGCAGAGGCGTCCATCGAGCTGATGAAGGACGCCCGAATCTGTGCCTTCCTGTGGAGGAAGAAGTGGCTTGGACAGTGGGCCAAACAGCTGTGTGTCATCAAAGATCACCGCCTGCTGGTGGGTAAAAGACTCAGAATTAGTGGGAAAGTTTTTATCATAGCATCTAAAATGTAACATTTAAGTAAGAGAATATACCCGACAAACACCAAATTGAAGGCTAAATTAGCAACAAGCTAGAAAGTGCTGGTTATTTGCTGGTTTGCGAGACAGAGCCAGATGTTTCTGGAGCCAAGTTGGTGGAGACCAAAACAGAGCTACAAGGACACAAATTAATGTTAGACCACCTACCAAGTGGACACCAGCACAACCTGGCTGAATTTTAATGTTTCTATATCTGCTGGATGTGTGAGGCAGTCAGTCATTATATGACCAAGTATAAATACTAGAGCCCTCATATTTCCCTTTTATATATCTGTATACAAGTAACTGAGCTGATCACCTTCTAACTCTAATAAAAAGCACACAAACATATTTCTCAAAGTGGTGAACTTTTCCTTAAATGTTCTTTAAGCCTGTGTGGTTTTCTTGCTCTTGTGTGTCGAATGTCGTAGTAAAAGATTATGTTGGATTTGATGTCACATTAAATCAGGAAAACTATGACCATTTTAAAGCTAATTCTGTTTGACTGGGCTTAGCATAGAAAGCCTCTTAGTAGATGATGAAACACTGGCTACACTGACCCATGTTATGTCTGGGAGTGTGGATATTGCTGTGCTGGTATTTGTTCAGTGATAATACGCTATTCCAAAGTGTTGTACAGTACAACAAGTATGCTGATGCCTTTGTACTAGACATTATCTTTGCTCCCTTCAGTGCTACAAGAGCTCCAAGGAGCAGACGCCTCTGCTGGATGTGAGTCTGCTGGGCTGCAGTGTCATCTACAAAGAGAAGCAGATGAAGAGAAAAGAGCACAGGCTGAAGATCACTCCTGTGGGAGGGGAGGCCATCGTGCTGGGCCTACAGAGCAAGGAGCAGACTGAGCAGTGGCTGAAGGTAAGATCCAAAAAACCTTGTTTTTACTGTACGAGCTCTTAAAATCTCACCTGGAGCTGCATTGTTACCCAACTGAAATCTGAACATGTCGACATTAATCACCGATCTCCTCTTGGTCATTAGGTGATTCAGGAGATCAGTCCCAGGCCAGCTGAAAACTGTGACTTTCAGCACTCTGTATCCGACTCCCCAAGGCTCATCTGTACTAAGGTACTCTTAATCAAAGCTTTTTAGCTTTTGATTGCCTGTCCTGAACCTCGTATTTCTTAAGAGCTTGCTTTCTAAATGACTAAAATGTAGATGTGAACACACAGGGAGAGCTGAGCGAGAGACACTCAGTGGCTTCAGAGAGCGGCAGCAGCACTGATAGTCATGCTGAAACCCCTGAAAACAAAGATGGTGAGTTTTCCAGACGGATTTAGGGACTTGGTCCTGGTATTCCAACATATAAATGATGTAAATAATCATGTCAAGCACTGCTCTAATTCTTCTCTCCTCCACAGTGAAGAAAAAATACGGGGCTGGTTTGAAGTTCAGCAACCTCATGAACATTGGCAAGAAGAAACCCTCCGCATTTGAGAGCCCAGAGAAAAGTGTTGACACCTCAGGTCAGCCTCTACCACTGTCATATATGATGTCAGGTTATGTTGTTAAGTCCCAGAGCATGTGCTGAATGTCACCCAGGTGCAGGTGCTGCCCTGTAACACAGTCCTCTTTGTGCTCTGCAGATGGTATTAGGATCCTCAGTGCTGTGTAGTTAGCACCACAACATGTTAGCACAGATCTAAACAATAACCAATACCAATCCATAGATGTGTGACTTTGAGGAAACATAGTTGACTACTCGACAAGTCTACGGGCCAATTAAAGTTGGGTTTGGGTAACATAAAATCACATATGAGATGCTGGCATGGTGCATTACAAGTTATTAGGAAGCACAACAGTTACCTCATTATGAAGTCACCTTCTCGCTCCTCCATCAGGCTACCTCAACGTCCTGGTGAACAGCCAGTGGCGGACCTGCTGGTGTCTTATCAAGAACGGTCAGCTCTGGTTTTACCAGGACAAGGGCAAAAACAAAGTGAGTCAGCCGGCCGTCACCCTGGGGGGCTGCAGCGTGTCACCTGACCCCTCCCCTGAGCACCTGTACTCGTTTAGGATTGAAATGGATGGCACGCAGTTGGCAACTCTAGAGGTAGGGGACCGGTGTCTTTTCTGCTACTGTACAATACGCGCACAAGTTAGGATGATGAGAACGTTTTTATTTGCTCTTAGTTCTGCTTGCTGCTTTGCTGAAGTGAGAGGAGGTACTAACCCTGTACCTTAAACAGTAAGGGAGGGTTACAAGCTACACAGGCTGATTAACCACAGTTATAAAAACAATAGACTAAAATACCAGGTGTGCATGCAGTTTGCTGTGTGTCCTCAGTTTATATTTGGCCCAGTCATTGGGTAACTTAAACTTTGCGCTGTTTTTCTGTACAGCGACTTACCGAAAGCCTCAGCTCTACGATACTGTATCCTCTATTACAAACCACTTTCTGCTGACATCTAACCTAACCTACGTAATTCACTGTATGCATACACACAACTGTGGTATGTGTTTTCCTATGCATATGTCTGTGAGTGTTTGAGTGTGTGTGAAGGGTGGGGGTGTATTACAAGACTGTGGGCTTTTGGGGACTAGAGCTACACCCTTTTTCATTAGGTTTCCAGTACCACCCTTCTGCAGCATACAGTATATTTGGTCATAGGCAAAGGAATGTAATGTTTAGTCTTGAGGGCTGCTTCTGACACATTTATGGTTTTTTCTTATTTCATAAATTCAAACTACCTTGACACACTGTTTATGACAAACAAAAAAACAATAGCTATCAGCTAATGTTTTTACAATATGTGTCAAATCTGTATGTGTTATAGTTACATAACCTGTTTGAATCGAGTAATTGAGTAATAATAGGCCATTAGCTTCTCATATGAAACTGTCCCCTTAACTGTGTAGTTGTTCTCAGTGGTAACACTTCATTGTGTGACATTGCTGATTAACAGCTGCACAAAAGCCCATCTTTAGCTGAGTTGCAGAAAAACGGCGACACACAAGTGACAAAACACATTCTTAATTGTCAACACAGCAAATCCCTAAAATGCTTCCCAGCCATAAAACATGGTGAATTATGCAGCAGCAATCACTTCAAACAAACTCAATGTAAGATGGCATCCAACACGAGCCGTGAGTGTTTAAAGCCATGATGTTGCAAGTGAAACTTACACACTCTTCTCTTCTCCCAATCCCTCCCAGGCTAAGACATCAGCAGACATGGGTCACTGGCTGGGCCTCTTGCTGTCACAAATGGGAACCAAGACGGACCCAGAGGAGCTGACATACGACTACGTCAACTCAGAGAGGATCTCCAGCATCGTCAATGCTGCCAAGACTTCCTTATAGTAACGTTTTTCCCTTCAGTCCACTCGAAAAGGAAATTGCTCTAGATGTGTATGTTGGAGTGATATTCAAAGGAAACTATGTGTTTGCGTGTCTTCAGCTTGATGCAGAGGAGGTATTCAGAGCCAAACACCTACATCGACACCCCACCCTCCATCTCTCAAAACTCTGATGAACTGTATGATGATGTGGCGTCCATAGCTGATCCAGAGGTGCGTTCAAGATTCAAATTAAGGCACTTATCTTCCTTCCAGTATCAACAGACAGTATTTCTCTGCATATGGTTAATTTAAAAAATCTCATGAATCGGTCTAAGAAACATTGGCCTTAACATTTTAATTTGCAGAGTTTATTTAATGGCATAGGGTTGCTTTGATAGATGATTATATTAGATTATTTAGTACGTTCATGTGAAAAAACAAGATGTGTCATTTCAGGTTTCATTTTAGTCATAGATTACTGTAAACGTTAAATAGACAAGGCGCATACTGAAACCATCTGTTGTTTCTGCATCAGTTTCACTTTCATTTTCTACATGGCTTCATTTGAACTGGCCTCTCGCCATCTCTGAATTTCCTGCTGCCTTTTCATACAGGATGCTGAAGAGAGCGGCCTGCCAGACAGTGAGGACAACAACCTCCAAGAACATAGTGAACCATCCACACAGGATGCCAAGGACTCAGTAGGAACCGAGCAGGACCCTGAAAGCCGGGTCTACCTGGACCTCGTTCCTGTGCGCTCCTTCCTCCATACATCCTGTGGAACTAAAACACCGCCCATCAAAGAGACCTCTAGACACTCTCCAGTCCCAGTGGAGGACCAGACAGACTCCTCATGTCAAGCTAAAGAGGTGTGTAACAGGGACAGTACTATCTCTCGTCTTATCATTTTCAATTTAAGGAAACAGATGTAACATTGTACTATATAATTTCCTCATCTTTCTGTGGCAAACACTTTGAAGTGACTCAGCAGGGGAACCATTGTTCTCTATCATTCTATTTGCATTTGGGTAGTAATGCTTTGTCTACTTGTTTCAGATCAGTCCCACTAACTCTTCTGAGCCTGAACCAACACCTGTGTTAAATGGAACAAGTCAGACTTCTGCTACCAGCAAACCAGAACCACCCTGCCCCCCCAATCCCACGCCACAGTGTGGCAGTCACACACAGCAGTCACAAACCCAAACACTCAAAACCACGTCCCAAAGCCAGGAGACGCCCAAGAGGACGAGCTTGGGAATTCCACAGGCCTTCAACGTCTCTGGGGGACAGACCCATAAAGGCCCAGTGGTGCAGACAGGTGCTGGGTTCCCCCACAGTCCTCAACCCCTGCGGCCCAAGGCACACACTGTAGGTGAGTGTGATACGTAGGAACAGTGGATAAAACAGAGAAGTACAAATAAAGCTATACCTATGTTGTGAGCACATTCATGATCTGCTCATCTTTTTAAATCCTCTCAACATGCCACAGAAAATGGTGCTGCTGCTTTTTCTCCCTGCATGAAGTCAGAGTTGCTTCTCCACTTTTCTGTCATCCTAAATCACTATAGCGCCCTCTAGTGAAAGGCTGCATCCTCTGCAGCCTCATAGTACAACATAAATTCATATTTTAAGAAGATATATTTACACTTTTTCATAGTGATCGCATTGACTTGAATAGAAATCTGTCTATGCAAGGGTTGAAAAAAATATGAATTTAATTCCCAGGGTGTCCTGGTGCAGTTGAAGGGAAACTAGGCAAAAACCGCACAGAAGCGGATATGAGGCGGTACACTGACGAACGTGACCGCCTAGAGAAGGAGAGGGAGGAGATGAGGTGCAGTCTGGCAAACCTGAAGAAGGAGAGAAGGGAGATCAAGGAGGAGGTCGGCGCCTGCCAAGGTGAATCTGCACCACCTGTAATGCCTGAGATAACAAAGCTGTGTTGGTCTGTGTGACTGACTGCCTGACTGACGGCTGGCTGTTGTACTCAGATCCCAAGCAGCAGGCCTCTCTAGAAGCTCGGCTGAAGCAGAAAGAGGAGGCGTGTCGGGATGCGGAGCGCCGCAGGGTCGAGGTGGAGCTTCGGTTGATGGAAGTGAAGGAAAGTCTGAAGAAGGTGGAGTCGGGGCCTTTCACACTGGGAACCACACTGGACAGCAGCCTCCAGGAAACCCCCACGGTCAGTCGACTGGTTCTGTTGGTGTAAACACAGAACATCAGATGCTTTAAATACTCTAAACAGGGCCTGAACCATCTCTGTCATTTCACCCACAGCATAAGTCAGCAAGCCTGCCTGCTCCTCAGACGTCGTCATCATCATCGTCATCATCAACCACGTCCTCCCAACCTGTGAACGGCAACGTCGGTGCAGACACAGCCTCTCCAGTCAACTCTGCCTCTGCACTAAAGAACAGACCCGTCTCCATCATGGCCACAAAAGGAAAAGTCCTGCAGAAAGCAAAGGTGTGAACACACCCAAAGGATGGATTACATGTGAGAAAACTATGAAAACACATATCATGGATGACAGTTTTTGTTTCTCTTTTATTTTCAGGAGTGGGAGAAGAAATCCACCACCTAGGAGGAAACCATAATGCCCTTTGACCTCCTCGGACCTGATCAAGTTTCACTGCGTCTGGTCGTCTGTCCACAACTTGTCCCGCTCAGGCCAAGAAAACAGACCAGACAGTTAAATCAACATCCTCCCTTCTCTGGAGCCCTCATCCTCGCCACCTTCTTGCTAAGACTATAAAGAGCCAATCAGAGGGAGGCACCAACTGTCTTCTCAAATACCACTGGATAATCTTGGTTTTTAATGACTTTTCAAAGTTGTTTTGTTTCTCTTATTTCCCAGAGGGAGGAATTCCATGTAGTAGCATTTTGGCCAGTCTAACATTTGTTCTTGATAATCTACATCAAATGGGATTTTTCCAACGCTGCAAACAGCCAAATATTTGAAACCACTGAAGTCTGAGACAGAAAGACGCCCCCTACTAAATTTGGCCACTTTGTACACTTTTTGTAGCTTGGTTCATATATGCTGGTAGCCAAGATGTAAATATATTTACACCATTATTCAGCCGGTTGGCTTGTATTGCTAGCTAGAAATGCACTTTTTATTCAAATAAAAATGTACTGACAACAAAATGTCTCCTTTTGCCTGTAACCCTACATGAGTGTTCAGCTCATCCAATCAAGGTCAACATTTACAGGAAAGCTGCAGCATGGAACATTTAAACGGTAATTAGAGTAAAACACACTTTCCACTGAACTTAAAACATTCATGAGTGGGACGCATTTGACACAAGTTTACATCCTCTTTTGGTTATCAATTTAAATGACTGGTCATTTTAGAGCTTGTTTGCTGCTACACAAGTAGAGTAATCCAGCTGTTTAAATATAGACACTAAAGCACAAAGTCTATTATGGACCTTTTCCCTAATGTGTTTTTTCTTTTTTACCCAAGTTACATTAGTAAAGGGAAAGCCAAGGACTCCCCTTTACTAATGTAACTCTGATACACAAATGATTGATCATTTTTTGCATCAAAAAACTTCAGCCAGTAAAGAAAATTTAAATTAAAAAACAATATATTGAGACATGAAAATGTAGCATTTTTGGCACAAATGTAATGTGTTTCAGTTGGAAGGAGGAAAGAAGGTTGTGGTGATTAAATATTGAAAAAAAGGAATAAAGAAATCTTAACACAGATATAATAACATAATATAAAAGTTTACATCTTTGAAAAGGCAAGAGAACCATGTTGTGGCATTTGCACAACTGAGCACAAAATACAACAAAAACAAAGTGATGGACACAACAGTGGAGATACATACAGTGTTGAAGGCACTTGGTGAAGTTTGAGTGCAAGTTTAAATATTGAAACAGTTACAAGGTTAACAGTAACATTAGTTTTCCCTTTACTCCAGTGTGTACTTGCAAACATCCTTGAGAGTCCGTAGGTGAATTATTTCTGTGTGGACTGTATTTATATATGTGTGTGTGTGTGTGTGTATATCAGGCTGTGTGTGTGTGTGTGTGTGTGTGTGTGTGTGTGTGTGTGCATGGGTGTGTATACACGTGTGTGAATGAATGTCATCTTCTCAGTGGCCCTGA
>OMNW01004920.1:103048-120395 GCA_900303245.1 Selene dorsalis | reverse complement strand
CCCTGTTTTACAACCCCCCCCCTTTTTTTTTCTTCTTTTTTTTACAATCTTATAACCCCCACTTTTTCCAGGAATCAGAGGAGCTCAAGTCCAACGAGCTGGATGCTAAACTGAGAGAGACCAAAGGAGAACTGGAGAAACACAAACAGGAGCAAACGGATCAGCTAGAGGTGACGACCACTGTGCAAGCATACAAACATGTCTAATGTCAGCTACCCACTCTTCATCATGTCCACAATATGAAGCAAAGCAAGGATACCATAAACATGAGTAGTTTAAGTGGTTAATTGTAAACTGTAATGCACATTCACTCTCAATTCAAAATTACATATACATCCTCCTCTGCCAGGCCAGAGGAGGAAGGCCTTAATGCCAGCCTTTCTAGTAAAAATGTTTATTTTCAGCTGTGGTCATTAGTTTGAGAGATGTAATTGTGTTAACTAGGGATGAGTAACGAACTGGCACATTAACTCTGCAGGCATGAAGCACAGACATGGACTCACTCCAAACACAATGGCCTGTTTTTCCTCTTTGACCCATTCTGAGGGGAACCTCGCTTTAAAAATAAGTGACCCAGAAATAATCAGTATGTCGCTGTGCATTTTAACAACAACCCAGAAGACATCACCCATTTCCTGCTGTCATTCCACAGTTTGGTTCACAAGTAATAAGTCATTTTGAATTTGAATTTTGACATACATGTTGTTGCAAATACATACACTCATACTGTTCAGATTGTTCATGATCAGAACATCAGTTTTCGCAGACATGTACCCTGCTGATAAGCTGATTAGTCCTTTGTTTACTTTAGTTTGTGTGTTTTGCTCAAGTGATGATGCAGCTCAGTCATGAACATTACAGATGAACCAACTGAGTTTACATTACGACGCTGAAGGGATGAATTTAGAAAATAGATGGTAAATTTTGCCAGCATCTCCTTTACTAACACGTTGTCCTGGATACCACAGGCTGCTAATAGCTTCTCGGAAAAGTTGACGAGCTCTAGTGCCATTAATGGTTTTATTTAAAAACATGAGACGAAACATTATTAAGCTTTGCTTTCACACGCTTAATGAGTGCATGAGCAAAATAACTTTAATGAATGCAACACTTGGATTGCCAGGAAATGCATCTGCAGTGAAATGATGCTACTGTAAGATTTTTCATTAAGAAGAAATGTGTTCCATTAAGTGTGACTGAGGTTTAAGGTGATGTGTAAAACCACCGAGTTGAATTGGCAATGGATATTAAATGTTTTTTATCATAATTTGAACCGGCAGACAGGAAGCCTTTTTAGTGTTAGGTCTGCTTTTACAATCATAATTTAGAGATTTAGAGACAGAAACAGCTTATAGTGGGCTCAAAGTAAAATGCATAATAATGGGTAAATATCTAATGTAGATCTCAATGCATTTGGCAGGTACACAGAGTGAAGGCCAAAGAGCTGGACGACCTGAAGAGGACTTACAAAGAAGGCATGGATGAGCTGGAAACACTACGCACCAAGGTAGGTCGCACAGATAAGTGCTTCAACATCTGTGTGCGTGAAAGATATCAGCAGGTCTTCAGCTCAATAAGTGGTTGTTGTTGTGTAGTTAAAGTGTTTAGAGGACGAGCGTCCACGCTGGGAGGACGAGCTGAACAAGTACAGGGAGATCATCAACAGGCAGAAAGCTGAGATCGGCCGGCAGAGAGAAAAGCTGGACGAGATCACGGCGCTCCAGGAGCAGCATGAACGGTACACACACTCACACTAATCACGTAGGAGCAGTGCTTTAGTAAAAGCTGACTGATGAGTGAAATCAATAGTACACACCAGAGGACAGTACTGCATGTCCAAAATCAGAAGGAAATGACGAAGGGATCATTCATTTGCGCAGTCACTTTTAAGTGTTGCCCCATCTCATCTTAGTTCTCTGAGATGTGATGGTTTTTATGTTGTTTTTCTGCTACAATAAGTAAAACTAATTTCCTTCTAAGAAAATGTGCCGCACCAGCTGAGTACAGCTTCAATTTTCTGTAAATGTAAGCATTTATAAATAAAACTGTCACTGTAGTGTGAATTTGCTCCAGTCATAAACTTCAGCCTCTGGTGTTTTCCACTGTTCCTCGAAAATCACTGTCCAGAAACGTTGAGAGCGTTGTAGGCCCCAGGACTGAATGTAGAGAGCGCCAGTACAGAAATATGCCAGGCGAACTAATCCAGTTAACAAGCTTGATAACAACAGTAACAGCACTTGATAACACTTAATCATTGTTGTAGTGTTGACAACAGAGGACTTCATGGAAAAGTAGATCTATTTGAAAGCTACACTGAACTGTGATGGAAAGACTCAGCAGCCCCACTGCATTTTGAGAAAGACAATATGGATACAGTATAGGCTGAAGCAGTTCTTTCAAATGTGAGTGAGTCACTCAGATGAGCTAAAATATGCATTGTGTGTAAAGATATTCCTCCTGGCATTTGAGGATGTGGTGGTGGTGGTTTGCTTTCAGGGCAGTTTCAATGCTTCTTTTATCACCATTCAGACAGAAGTGGGTTTAATACAACTGTGCAGGTTATAATGTAGTTCTTGTCCCCTTTTTTATTAGTTTTTTTTCCTTTTTCTTTTTCCCAAGTATCTTAACAGAGCGTTTAAAGATAGGCCAGGGATGGATATAGCACACGGGGCAGAAAGGGATTCGGGTCCCTCTGTGGGTTTGTGGCTCTGCTGGCCATGTGCAGATGACTTGACAGAGAAACTTCTCCACTTTTTGAAATGCTGCTTTCTGCGTCTGCCAGAGTGCCATAAGTAGGTGGCGATGACCCAAATTGATTTATGCAAAAGCTTCTCAATTTTTTTTTTCTTTTTTGTCCTGGCTTTCATTTTCAGCCGCAAAAAGTTTTTTTTTTCCTCCACAAGCACCGGCATTTTTAGTTGCTGGCAAGAGCATAATAAGTTTATGCCACCACTTCTTTGGTCCATAAACAACGTCACTTTCAGTGAAGACTGTGCCATTCGTTCCAAGTAGTCCTTATGAATGTAGTTAAGAACGAGCTTATTGAATTTGTCACTGATTACATGTAACATCTGAGTTAAATTTAATAAGTACTCGTGTTCCAAGCATTCCTGTCCTTAAAATCAGTTGTTTGTTACTTATTTTTGGATATGATCATTTTCATACTGCATTAGATATATTTTTATAAAATTAATGTATCCTTAATAGTATGAATTTCACACACAGGAGTTCTTAAGTGAACGTCTATTTAACATGCTGCTGTCTTTATTAACACGTCAATTTTGTTTTCTCCACACAGTGACACACAGGAGATCACGTCTCTTCGGGAGGAACTGGAGGGCCAGACCACCCAGATGGCTGACCTCCAGCGTGATGTACAAGGCAGCAGGGAGCGTGAAGCTGAGTTACTGGGCTTCACTGAGAAGCTGAGCAGCAAGAACGCCCAGCTCCAGTCAGAGAGCAACGCACTACAGTCTCAGCTGGATCAGCTCACCAGCGGCTTCACAGAGCTCCAAGCAAAGCAGGAGGAAACCAGTAGGCTCCTGGATGACAAGGTTGGGGAGTGACTCTTTGTTTGCTCGTACAAGCAGCCATCCTAACACTCTGTCAGTGCTGTTAATGCATTATTAATCTCATTTCTTTCTCATCTCCACTAATCGTGCAGTCACGGCAGCTGAAACAGGAAGAGGTGCTGAGGCAGCAGGAGGTGCAGGGCCTGCAGGAGACACGTACAGCACTGCAGGCAGAGGTGGCACAACTGAAGACCAGAGTTGAAGAGCTAAGAGATGAGCTGGTGACTCAAAAAAGGAAACAAGCTGCCAACATCAAGGACCTGACAAAACAACTAATACAAGGTCGGGAAACCATCAGATATTCATGCTCAACCATGTAGCCCAGGGAGGAGGTGGCAACATCTATAGCCCTTATGAAAGATGTGTCATTAATCATGGGTTATTCATTTCTACAATCTGTCTGTACAGTAAAGGTAGAAATTCACTGTAAATTGAAGACATGTATACAGTACAATGTTGGGTTTAATACATGCAAACAATTGCAAAGTGAAAGTGTGTGTTATTAAGAGACATCAAAGCCTTTATCCAGGGTCAGCGTATCATGAAAGTGATGCTACCTTATATTAAGTGAACAAGATATTGGTCTAGATGTATGTATTAATACATTCAGTATGGTTTCAAATGTGTGTTTCTTTGGGAAAGCAGCTGATTTGTCAAATACCATCACAGAATTACTATAAATAGTATTTTATTTTGGCTGTGAGGTACGAGGCAAGACATAATATATAAGTGTACTCAGGATTTAACGTCAGAGTACATGTGCAGCTTGAGAGGGGAAAGTACCAATGATAAGAGACAAGAAAGACGGGTGTGTTCAGATAGATGCCATTGTTCCTTTCATGCTTGGGTTTTAGTATGTATAGTTCTCTGGACACACCTTAACCGTGAAGCAGGAAGTGAAGTGCTATCATCGTGTATGCAGAAGACCGTCTGTGATCATTCATCAGTTTTGTACTTAATCTTTACAACTACATTGAAGTCATTTTCAGGCCTTTTGTTTATGCACGGAAGGTTTGCTGAGCGATCAATCTTCTTCAAAAAGCAACCTGCACACCACATTTATTCAGGTAGACGCCTTCACAGAGGGAAACTCAGACACAGACTTCAGTTGAGCTGTGATGCTTGACTTTGACTTTCACTGTGTCTTCTTGTGGGCTTCTGCCTCTGATAATTTGTTTGAAAAAGTTCTATAATGAAGCAAAAATTACCTGTGCATGAATTTATCAAAGTCAGAATCTCTCAGTGTATATTTAACAACTGAAGACATTTTCTCATTTCAGTGTTTTACAGCCTATAGTACTAAAGGAAATTAATTTTTTTTAGTGTTGAAATTTGCTGAATTCAACGTATAATATTGCAATATTCAGTTCCTGGTGATTCAAATTTTTACTTCACACAGATTTTTTGGTATCAGTGTGTTCTATTGCCCGTTGATAGATCTTTACTTTTTCTTCTTCTACAGCCCGTAAGAGGCTGGAGCAGGTTGAGAATGGAGGCTGTGACCGGGATGCCGGCAGTATGGGCAGTCGCTCTAGCTCCTCAGGTACTACTCCAGGATTTGGTTAGTATTTGACACATACTGTAGTAATGTCATTAAAAAGGGTGTGGTTGGTGCATTGGTTGGTGGGATGAATCTAAATCTAGAAAGAAGTTAGTGTTCATTTACATAATACAACATAATGGGAGAGGGTAAAATGTAGAAGTTATATTTTATGTAAAATTCGCCTATAGTCTACATCTAGTTGTCACATGACTTAAAATAAAGAGTTTTCTTTGTTAATCTTTGTCTCTATCCCCGTGCATTTTCCAGGCTCCTTGAATGCACGTCACGGTGGGAGCAGTGGCGTTGAAGAGCGGTCACCAGAAAGCCTGTCAGGTCCTTCAGTCGTGGTCGTTGACAGCTTCCCAGAGGTGGACAAGGCTGTGCTCGTGGAGCGCATTGTTCGTCTGCAGAAGGCCCTGGCTCGCAAGCAGGAAAAAATTGAGTTCATGGAAGACCACATCAAGCAACTGGTGGAAGAGATCCGCAAAAAGACCAAGTGAGTGGCACGGGCCAACACGCAGAGAGCAGGGAAAGAGAGGTGGTGGGAACCTGTTTGTTTTTCTGTTTTTTTAGTTTGACCATAGAGCACAAGGTGAATTTTTGTGGTTTAGTGTATGGTGGGATGTTGTACTCAAACAACACTGATGGATGGATACATTTTGGAAATAGACAGCACTTCCAATGCAAATCCTAGAAAACCTCACAAACCTGAAACATCTGCTGCAGTGTTTCCTGACCCTAAACCTACATCAGTTTGAATGCAACACTAAGAATCTCAGCACTTGTGTAACACATTGACAAGAACAAGCCACAACCAGCAGCCACTGAGAATGAACTAATGAGAAAATCCTCTGAGGCACACTTGGGATGCTCCACTACTACTCATTCAGTACTCTTACACAGTTCAAGTACTAAATGCTTCATATCCAGGTACCCTCAAACATCCTGTGGGTTCTCATGAGTCATCAGAAATCACTCCAGTGTAGCATAGGAGTGTGAGCAATTTCCTGCAGCTGTGTGAAAGTGTTGAAGGGGAAAAAAATGCAACAACAACTACTTGATGCAAAGTGTATATTTTCTTAGCCACACATGTGAAACGGCTCTTGGCACTGGCAAGAACTGTATGTTGCAGATACAGTGGAACATTTTCTTCATATTTCAGCAGATATTGAAGGACACTATACCTCAGTCCTTGTTATATGGGACACCCGCTGACCTTGACAGGCAGTATATGCTTAAAGACACAGTTTATGGCTCCCTACCTCCTTCTCTGTCTCATCTTTAGTTTCCAACTCATGCAAGCGTTGCACTTCTGATTTGTAACAAACTTCATGTGGAGCTATTTATAGCTGAGTCAATGGGAGGGGGGGCAGCGCATCCGTATGGATCCTTAATGATAATCCATTCATATTCATGGACATCACCTAAAGTAAAGAGACAGCGTGAAGGACGTTTTGTGCTAACTTAATCACAACACCACTTCATGTGTAGTTTAGGCCTTGAAGTGGATTGTGGACCAATGCCAAGATAAAACAGGATGTGAATATGAATTTTCTTCATTATATAATCTCATATAACCAAAGGGACTTTAGACATAAAGCAGCTTTCTCTTGCATGAGTGAAATGAATGAAATCTTGTTCAATGATCAGTAAAGATCACTGCATTCAGCATTAAAGCGGTTCATTACAGTTTTTGCACCACATCGGCTCTTGTTGCCAGTGGATATTGACAGTACTCAGAGATATCCAGCCATCTGAGTTGATTCTACTCACATCATCTCTTTCTCCCTCTTCTCATTTGTTTCCGAGCTGTACACTTGGATTGAATCCATTAGCCTCAACCTAAATTCAGGAGTTAAAATTGAGGACGAATCCCACGGTTGCCAGGCTAAATTTAGCTCAGTAAAATCTCAGCTAAGCGGGGGGTGTTACACTACCCAGGATGTCGACGTGAGATGTGAATTTGTCCTTTCTGCCTTTTTGTCCCTATTCCTCCAGGACAGCCTGGTGAACACTGGCGAGATAACTGTAAGCCTGAAGCAGGTGATGAATAAAGAGACAGAGATATAGAAGCTTAGTGGGTTTCTCACAAAAGACGGTTAATGGGGGAAATTCAGTAGGCTAAGTCTTGATTACCGTTAGCACATTCATACCCCTCCCTTATACGAAGGCAATGATTTGCATCTTTTAGCTCACGGACTTATAAGAATCGCATAGATTTAGTACTCTTTCAATATATTGTGTAGTATATGGAGTATATAGTATATGGAGTTGAAAATTGGGAGGAGCGTTTATGGGCAATACTGGTCCTGGAAGCAAAAGTCCCAGACAGTTGGATCACCTCTACAGCTTGAATCGACATTGAAAAAATTATATTGTTCCAATGCAGTTGCTCAGTGAGGTTAAAGCTTGTGTATATAAAAAGCACAAGGTGAGGAATTAGCTTAAGATATGGGCGAAATATCCCATCTCTGGGCTTAAAACAGTTGAGCTAACCATCCATGCGGCGCTAACCAAGGCGCTAACCCCCAGAATATGCTGTTTAGCAAACTAATGACACAATCTGCAATTCTCATTCATTCACTCCTCTGACCGGCCTGTTCTCTTTTGCAACATCAGCTGACACTTAAAGGTGTTGCAGGATTTGGTTTAGCTCTCGGCTATTCCAAACTAATGGAAACAGCACAGCTTCCAGCCACATTATAAACCTGCAGGGTTGTAACATTACTCAGGAGAGTCTGCGTCGTGTGGCATTTAGGATAAAAAAGAAATTTTAATGCATATTTGCAATGGAGAAATATATTTCCAGAGTCAGCAGCTCCTCCCAATTCACAATTTTATTGCTACATAATGAGTTTTAGTTCATTCATTCCCATTCGCTACACTTGTCAGTTAACCATCACAGTGAACATCATATCACCTTTTTCTTTTTTTTTGTATTTCATATTATGTTCTCGGAGTGCTGCTGCGAAGTCAAACATGGGTCATTGGCTGCAGTGTTCAAACAGAGTATGTGATTTGAAGGAAATGAGCTAAAAAAAAAAAAAATGCTGAATTGCAGCATCATCCTTCAAGGGCAATGATGTCTGTCCTTCAGCCCCCACACCTGGTTATTATGACTATTAAGTCTAAATGGTCCATTCATGTGACTTGAATTAAAATGATGATACAAAGCAGATGAGAACAAAGCAGGAGGCGTGTGCTCCTGTGCAGGAGGTGTGGGTGGCCGTTTATCTGGAGAGCATCCTTTTCACTCTGTCGAGGGTGTGATCAATACAAACTACAAATCAAAGCGATGTACAATCTATTGCAGGCGACCGAGGGTCCGCACCTGCTGAATGTGTTAAGATATATTATAATGGATCCTTTTTGAGGTCATGTGGACTTTTTGCCCCACTACCTCTCATGCTTGTTCCTCTTTGCTTTTGATTTTTAGTTGGTCTGTAAGCCAGTGCCTGTGATGTTTTGTGGATGGTGCAGAAGATTTGTACAGATTCACATAGATCTGAATACAAGTACATCAAGCATGTGCATTTGTACATGTTGTGACAAAAAATCTCCATTATGAAATGGACAGTTGTCTTTAAATTTATCACTTTAGCCTATGTAGTTCAGATAAAACCTGGCTTTCACACTACAGGTATATCTTATTTTTCCGCTGCATCTCCTCTCCCTGTCTTGCAACTTTTGGGGCTCGAGGTTTAAGAGCTAGTCTTTGTATTGAGAGCTGTGCTGCAGCCCTCACTTCATGCATGCTTGACTTGCAGCCCTCATTGCTCACACTTGGTCAGCTGGAAAGTAAGGACACGTTAACTCAAAGCAAACGTCGTTGTCTTGCTTACTCCCCCCCCCACTCCGCCGACCTGTGCATGCCATTCAGCACACCATGTGGCCACATCTTTAATTTCTGTCACTTTTTTGTTTTTACTAAACACTGTCGTGATGGAAGTGGGGTCCAAATATGGACCCTTGCAAGGCTAGTCAGAGGTAAGTCTCATTTTATGTCTGTGTGAGCCCAGGTGTTTGTGTGTGTGTGTGTATGTGTGGGGATAGGAATGATTTATGATGACTGCTTCTTTGTAGTGCTGACATAACTTAAGTTTTTTTTGCACCACAGGCTTATTTGCTTTGTTAGTTTTGGAAAATGTGCATTGCACTATGCAGTTTTAGGTTCAGTGTTCAGTAGTGCATAGATACTGTGTTGACTTCTGTGAAAGACAGAACAGACTGCAAGTGAGAAGCAATACTGAGTACGAGAAGAACTTCTCTTAAATAAACAGAATGATTTCTGATTAAATCCTTAAAGAGGTCATGTAATTCCCCATTGCAGGTGAAATGATAATAATCGCTTTGCATTTTAAGGTGATTTGAGACGCAAGTGTCCAAACCTCACAACAACAACTTTATCTATCTATATTGGCATTGACCACTTCATGTGTGGTACAAGATGAAATGTCTTTAACAGAAGTCACTGGCATGTTTTCAGCTTCTCTAAGATTTTGTCACAACATGTTCATTTGAATTAACAGGAATATTTCACCAGTGGCCTCCTTTATAGTCACTTTGTCCCCAGTGAATGACTGTCCCACATAAAATCTTTGTACTTAATGTTTTAACAGACCACCTGGAAGTCTGTGTAAATGTCCACATTGGATCCTTAAAGTTATTGATTTGTTGTTGCCTGGATTTACCAGTGCAGCACAGAAAGGAAAAGATGTAGCACACTAATTGTTTATTCATTTATTTTCAATTGTGGTATTTATGGTATTTATTTTACCATCTGGTTTAAGTCCTTTTTTTCCCATGATTGATAACTAGATAATGATCCACAGTCGCAGCAGTAGACGTTTCAGTGTTTGTGGTAGAATTTGCAGAATTAGATGTTCACCTCCAAAGAACCTTCTGTTTAAAAATGCACATTTTTACTTTGAGGAAATACTTTTGTAGATCTCATTGAACAATCAGGAGCGTCCCTTTGCGCAGAGCTCATCCTGCTTCAAAAAAAAAACAGACACACTTAGACACACCCTGAATCTGAACTGAACAGTGAACAGTATGGACCTGAATGTTGTCTGCGTTTCAGAAGGGTGCTTCAGGTACATGGCCGGGGAGAGCGCAGGGTTAAAGTATTGATTAGTCGCCCGTCTTAAGAGGTTGTTGACCTTCTCTGTAGGTCAGTTAACAATGCTCTTCACCCCCACACATACGCACACTCCACGTCTTAAGAGAAGATTAACAATACAGACGCATTTACAAAACCTTTCTAGTTTCGACCCTCTTCATGTCTCTTTTATCTTTGATTCATGCAGTAGACATGTGGAGAAGAAATGTTTATGAATGAGTTTCAAACACCTAATAACCTTAACTATCTCTTTTTGCTTTTAATAGTGTGTTGTATAGTTTTCTCCTTCTCTTGCATATTAAGAGACAGATAGTGACGTGCGAGGCAGCAATGGATTTGAATCACAATGACAGCTCTCTGTTTTCCTCTTGTCAGTGTTTTCTAAGCTGTGCTGGGAAAATTGGACGACAGGAAATTCAGAACTTATGAATAATCTTCTCTCCAGCTCTTTGACGCAAATGTAGTTTAACCTGGACACTTTAATGTTATTGAAATGAGAATGTGTAATGAACATAAAGATTTATGTCCCTTTCACACACTAACTGCGTCATTCACATTGGACTTCCCACTTAATGTCATGAATTTTTTTGAAAAACTTACTATTAAATTCATGGGATGTTGCATATTCTTATCGATTTACTTCTAGCACTTTCTTGTTTTTGTGATTCCTTATATGTCTATTTCAAGTCACTCTAATTGTTTTTATGGGATTGAAATTTTCTGATTAAATTGATAAATATAAATATTTTTACCCATGTGGAGACTCTTTAGTTTTCAAAAAATGAACATCTTTTCACTTTCTTGCAAACAGATTTTGATTCTGTGTAATATTAGTACAGTCCTATCACATCCGGAAGTAATTTGTTATATTTTCCCAGAAATTATTTTGATTTCCTTGAATCTCTCTTTTTTTTTTATGGGAGACTAATATTCACTGTAGATATGGTCAAAAGCTTCAAAGCTATCATTACCAACACCTGTGGCACTCGCCTGTCTATGCAGAACCAAATAACTTCTAGATGCGTGGACAAACTTCTAATACATTTTAAATTCATAACTAAAAATGCATTTTGTGTAGCGGTATAGGATTTTGCAAGGTTCCACAAATTTAATTGAAATTTAAATTGATTTTTTTTTTTTCAAATCCATGACATGATGTGGGATGGTTGGCATGAAATGACCCGACTGAATCCTGGCTGCTCTTTCTAATACCACTGTTTTCATTTCCTTCTCTGCCTGGTAACACAGTAATAATCTCTGTAGCTATGACTGGATATACCTCGCACCCATGAGTTCAATAAGGCATCCCACTGGAATTACTATTCTAGTAACGTCCTTTGCTTTTGCTGCTGGGAACAGTTTTATTGCTCAGTAGGAGCTCTTCATGCTCCCACCTGTAAATCCTTCTTTCTCAATTTTCTCCTGCCCAACAGTCTCCAGCCGATGCCACGCGTTCCCTTCCTTTTTTTTTTTTCTTGATGAACAAGGTTTTTAATCATCTCTTCCCTTTTCTTCCCCACAGAATTATCCAGAGCTATGTGCTAAGAGAGGAGACAGGGGCCCTCTCATCGGAGGCGTCCGACATTAACAAGGCCCACCTGAGCCGGAGGGGAGGCATTATGGCCTCGCTTTACACCTCCCACCCGGCAGACAGCGGGCTGACCCTGGATCTGTCGCTGGAGATCAACAGAAAGCTGCAGGCTGTGTTGGAGGACACACTGCTGAAGAACATTACTCTGAAGGTAAGCCTCCCCCCGCGGGCATCGTTCCCCTTAAGTATTAAATGCAGGAAAACTGTCCCTCACGCACTGATGATCCTGATGATGCGTGCAGTTCCCTGCAAAACACTGTAATTTGCAGTGAATGCATAATTGTTTAAGCTTTGATGACCTGAGTAGATAATTAATTGGTGGTGACTGTGCTGTGCTGTTCTCCCCCTTTGGGGCTACACAGCCCGATGTGGTTCGAGTATCAAAGTGTCCAGATACTGCCATCATCATTTCAGCCCAATCTGCTGGTGTGTGTTGTCCTGAGGTCACAGTCTGATATGATATTACACACATAAATTAGAAGTGCAGTGCACAGCAGTACTTTTAATTTATGCCTGCTCTCAGTACAACTCTTAATTTGCTCTCATTGCACAGTGTTCAGATTTCTAAAGGTATGTTCTGCTTTCATAGTCTTTTACATTTCTACGTTCACGTTTTTTGTTCAAACACTTCCATCAGCCTTTTCGTACATGCATCTAAAATTTTCTCAAAATTGTATTTAATGACATGTTAGTATCCCTCTGCATACATTGGCCAAGGACACTTAGCAATTAGTTTTATTTTCTATTCTGCAAACTTTAAGCTCATTTCTTTGTAAGTCCTCACACCTGCAGCAGCCCGGGAGAGTGCGGCATCCCCGGGTGCCTCCACTGTAGCACTTTTACACAGACTGCGAACTATTCGTGCAGAATACTGATGAAGAGCCTCTTTCAGTTCTTACGCCCTTCATGGTAATGATGCTCAGGTATCAAAGACCAACATACTCTACCTTCCTGCAGAGGCAGCTGCTAATCTTCTCCTCAAAGTCATTTATACTAGAAAGCAATACTTTACACTTCATGCCATGCTGGGGGTATCCACTATTTGACTTTCACCTGCTCGTGCCCAGAGATTCGACAACAGAAAGTGAGATTAATATTGTCACTTGAACAGGTTTACATGAACGACAGTGCACAAACATATGTGATGTTGTAGTTGTGGAAAAAAGACTGAAATCAGGACACAGGATATGTCCGACTGTACTCTACCTTTTGTGACTGAGGTTTGTCTGACATTTGGGTTGTATCTCCCAAATCTTTAAAGCCAGCCACGTCATCACATCGTCTGTGTGCAACCTTTTGTTTCATCTGTCAGGCCAGTGTGCTCGTCAGCTTGTCAGTTATCTCCGTTTTGACAGAGAAGACATGTTTGGAACTTGTGGTCTAATTCAGAACCTGAATTATTGATGCTGCAGCGAAGTAAGGAAACGGTGGCGCTGCTGTAATGATGTGTGTTTTTCTTCCTTACTAGTTCATGATCTGAAATAGTGAGTATAAGCCTGTGTTCACAGTGTGTATCCACACTCCTCCGGTGTGTTTGGGTAAGCTTTGCCCAGCTTCTCTACCTGAGGGCCCTGTTAGGTGATTTAATTGAATTAAGATTTCAGCTCAGCCAATTTTTCTAATGTGTTGGTATTAAATGAATGAATGTGTTCCACCTCTCAGCTCTCAGTTTACAGCAGGAGCACGTCTCAAGAGGCGATTTCTCCCAGTGGTTCACTGCAAACCTAAGAAAGTGAAGCACAGCTCATTTCCACTCAGTCATGTACATTTCCCATATATATCTTGTGAACATTTACTCCAATGTTTCATTCGTCCAACATTGTCCTCAGTATTTATATCAGTACGTTTGCCTTTGATTTACTTATATTTACATTTATTTTGTTGCTGCGTGGGAAGCTGTCGTCTCAGTTTAATTTTGATGGATGTAACCAGCTGTAGTAGAAGAGAAGCAGCACAGAGCAGCGTTATCGTCGCCTCCTGAGGGGATATCTGCTCCACTCATCATCTGCTAAACTCTCCACCATGACCACTGTCGAGATGCTAATTTTGTCCCTCTGCCAGTTTGTGCTGGATGCAGCAGATTTATCAGTATTGTCAGTGAAAAAGCGAAAAATTAGAGTGAGAGTGACCATAATACAATCATGAGCTGAGTGACACTAAATCACTTTGTAGAGTGGAGGAGAACTTCAGAATCAAATGACTTTATATGTCGATTTGTCTCTGATCTTTGATCTCTTTCTTATTACAGTGGTTTGATTTGTTGTTGATTAAAATGTATTGATTTGCACGGTAACTGATAAAGCGAAAATCCAGTTGTGTTGTATTTTGCTTATTGACTTCTTGCTGGTCCATTTGACTTTATACAGATTAGTCTAATTACCTCCCTTGGTTTGATTACTTGGTGAAGATCTAATTATACCAGAAGTTTACCCATCTCCCTCAATTGTTTTTGTGCAAAACATGCCTCATGCACTTACTTGTCAGTATGGCTGCATGTGGAAAGTGTCAAATACAACCTCAACCTCCATTAATATCAAAATACATCTGGGTAAACACAACAGAAAGACTATGCAGAGCTCATTCTAGATTATTTCTCTGTAGAAATATATTTTAAAAAGCAGCCACATGTTGTTTGAGTCTAAAAGATTTTACTCTCTTCAACAGGAGAACCTCCAGACGCTTGGGGCCGAGATTGAGAGGCTCATAAAGCAGCAGAGAGATCCTGAGGACGGAGTGAGGAGGAAGTGATACAGCCACATCATGAAATCTGAGACCCCCACCAACCACCCGCCCCATTCTCCCAACATATGAAGGAGCATATTGAATGTTGTAAGTGCCAGTAGCACCTCAGGTTGTGAGGACCTCGGTTTCTGTCCATGTTGTGGAACATGTCTGAACTTACTTGAACTTGTCACTTTTCCATCTGCGTTGTTCCACCTCCATCGCCTCCTTCAACTCAACGAATCTCGATCATTGTCCGTGTCCCCTGAGCCTTTGCCAAGATATAAATATGTCAAGTCAGTTTCTTGAAGCTTGACACTCTTGACTGCCTTGTAAACTGATTGACTGAGGATGCCATAATTATGAATGTATAGCAAAATCTAGCCAGGAAACGATTGCAAAACACACACAGATTAAAAGAATCGAGTCTTCTGGTGAATTTGTCTCTATCATACAGCTCTATAAGTAAACTAAGATGAGATGATCGTCGCCCAAGCATGCGCTCTTTACTTGTCTCTTGATGTCCGTCTGCCAATAAGCCGAATGTATTTCTGAGAGGCTGCTTCTTCAGCTACCCAGCAAAGCACTCTATATGTGAAGAAAAAAAGTCCAGGATTGTGGGGACCTTGTGTGCCACCATTTGTCATTGTTTTCTGCTCCGCGCAGCACTTCCGACCATTTTGGCGAGGCAGGGTGCCTCATGTCAGCAGACCCACTCATCTGTGTAACACCGGTGCTAGACTTAAGGACACAGACCGTCTCCCTGCAATCTTTCATGCCACCAACAGCACTATGCCACCAGTGTGGAAGACTCCTCCTTTTGAGCTGCGTAAAATGTTGAAATGAAGATCTATGACAAATATAATATCACCTTTTTTGAGTTTTTTTTGAATGTTTTTGTCTGTTTATTTTAATTTATTCTCATTTTTGTTGTCTTTAATTTGATTTTTTTTTTGTTTTTTCCATGTGTCTGATTTAGTTTTTTAGTTTTTATTAAGATCAGATCGCTTTATTTTTAGACTTTTCCGTCTTTGCTCTTAATTTAAAACAATGGATACCTTGAAAATTTTTTTTGCACCCCCACCCCTGCCACACACACACAATTTTAATCTGAATGTTCCTGTTGCAGGCGTCATTAGTACCAACTGGCAACAACTGCTCTTAATCGGACACAAGCATCTTAAGATGTTTTTGTTTTAGCCTCTCAAGTGGTTAGTTAGCATCATTAGCATTCCTGATCTCAAACAGCAGTCACAGACTGGTAGAAACTTTCCCGTGCAACATGTGCATGATATGATCTGGTGAGTGGGGGTGGAGAAAAAGACTAAAATGTGAAGGTACTCCTCTTTATTTTTCTTTGTAGTGTCGCTAAGTTTGTGGAAGGAAATTTTAAGTGTAGAGGAATCAGAGGGAGCGCAGGAGATCTGTAGCTGTAGCTCAGGAAAGATTATGGAACCTGCAGAATTATAACCAGGGACAAAGTGCAATGCTGTTCCTTTTTTATGATTTTTTTTTTTGTGTGTGTTGTTCTGAATGTGTTGTGTGCCAGTATACTGTTTGTGTGTTTTTATGGTTGTGTATGTGTAACATGAATATTTAAATGTCCAAACAGTGTGTGTGTGCGTGCGTGCGTTTGTGTGTGTGCCTTTTAAACCTCTCAAGCTTTTGTGTTTACACCTTGTGTACATACTTTAGCTATGGGGGCTTATAGGCTTTTACCAGATTGTCCATGAAGTTTGTTTCCTACAGAAGGATAAACACCATTTGCATTTAGAGCTGGTGACTATCAGCCACACGAACACGCTCCTGCAGCTTAGTACCTCAGCTACACATAATAATGCTTCTGTCACTCATTCACAGCTGTTTAGTCTATATACAAACACATACACACATACAGGTTGAAGGGTATATACCAGGCACCAAGCTCCATCCGACAATGCTAAAGTTTCTTTCACCCTCATTTGATCTTATGGCAGAGGCTGACGCTTTCATTTTTTTTTTACAGCCAATCAGAAACAGGTTTTTATGTGCCATGAACGCTTGTGCTAAACTCCTCCTAGTACACCCTGAGGCAATGTTGGACTGGCCCCACTATATGGATAGAGATGTAAGTTAACAGGATGGAGGTCACAGAGTCCTTAAAGCCTCCCTGCTGCTGCAGTGGGCTGCTCGGTGATTGATGTAGTTTTATTTAAGCCAAACTGATCTCTCAATGTTAATATACAAGCTGTTATCTCAGACAAACCCTGAGATAACAGCTTGATTCTCCTTAATGTTGAAATGATGTCACCTTTTAAACTCTAAAGAAATCCAACACTGGTTCAATAAGGTTGCATTGTATTAAGTCATTGGATTCTTTCAAAAGTAAATTCATCTGGATGTTTATGTGCATCTTAACTAATGTGACAGTAGGCTGCTGAGAAAATGGAAATCATATATCAATCATTTTGTTGTTGTTGTTGTTTTGCAGTCTGTTTCTGGTACAAGTAAAATAACAACCTATGCAAAATAGTCGCATGGGATTTCCCTAATGAATTCCTCCTAATTCTCTGAGGCACGCTAATACGCCTCATCTGATTTGGTCACCTGTAACAATCACGCTGATGCGAGATGTGATGCATTTCCGCAGCCTTGAAATGAAGCCATGTTCCGGCATTGTGTGGATGAACGAACAGAACCTCGTGTTTCACTGTAAGGATATGAAGAAATGGTGTTCAGTGTGTGTATGTGTGTGTTGAAAAGTGACACAGAGTGAGAAATTTGTAAATTTTTCTGTTTTTCTTTCTTGCTGTGCAATG
>OMNW01004920.1:60884-94383 GCA_900303245.1 Selene dorsalis | reverse complement strand
CAGGCTCTACAATAACAGATCTCGCACATTCCTGCGCCCCAAAAAGGCGCACAAGCTGCTGCTGCTGCTGCTGCTGTGCGCTGTGCGTCTCTCTCTCTCTCCAGGGCTGTTGTAATCCACCTCAGCGCCAGTTGAATGTTTTTTTTTCCTCATAGCTGTGATTCAGAGTGAGACAGCTTTGCGGTCCCCACCAGGCTGCTGTCACTGTTGTCCAAGCCGGCGCAATCCGACCACATCCCCAGAGTGCCGGGCTCCAGAGAGGACACGAACCCCCCGGAGCACCGGGTCAGGTCGCAGGAGCTGATGTGCAGCCTGCGGTCGGCTTGCCTCGGGCAGCACAGCAGCCTCTTGAAAGCCTTCCTGAAGTCCGGGCTCCGACAGTAAATGATGGGGTTAAACGCCGAGTTCACGTACCCCAGCCAGTTTAGGAACACGAACAGGTCCTTGTCCACCACCTCTGCACAAAACACCCGCACCACGTTGACTATGAAGAAGGGCAGCCAGCACAGGGTGAACGTCCCCATGATGATGCCGAGTGTTTTGAGTGCCTTCTGCTCCCTGAGCGCCAGGATCTTAGACGGCTTCTTCTTGCACTTGGAGGTGAGGCCGGTCAGGGTGTTGTGAAACCTGCCCTCGCACTTGTCGATTTTCCTCAGCTGTTTTTTCGCCTCTCTATACACACGGGCGTAAACAAATATCATGACCAGTAGAGGAATGTAAAAAGAAATGACGGATGAGGAGATGGCATATGCCCTGTTGGTGACAAAGTCGCAGCACTCAGGGTCCTCGTAGCAGGCTGTGTCCAGGCTGTCCCGGGACCAGTGCATGAGGATGGGCAGGAAGGAGACCAACGCAGAGATGGCCCAGACTATGCACACCACGGCTTTGGCCCGGGCTTTGGTCAACAGGCTTTGGTAGCGGAAAGGCGAGGTGATGGCCACGTACCTGTCTATGGCGATAACGCACAGGGTCTCGATGCTGGCGGTGACGCAGAGAACGTCCACTGAGATCCAAAACTCGCAGAAGAAGGAGCCGTACAGCCACGAGCCGCGCACCTCGAGCGCGGCGCCAAACGGCACCACCAGCAAGCCCATGATGAGGTCCGCGCTCGCCAGCGAAACTATGAACACGTTGGTGAGAGTCTGCAGCCTCTGCGTCCTGGCTATAGCCACGATGACCAGGATATTCCCGAACACGATACACAGGACGATCAAGCCCATCACCAGGCTCATACCCGCCATCCACTGCTCGGACGCGGCCGCGGAGGAGCCCGGTGCGTCCGGCGCCTCGCTCCCCGTGCCATTCTGGAAGTTCACCAGCGTGGATGCGCCACCGTCCCCCATGACGGGCTGCTGCGCTGTGTGCGGGACCAAGTCGTGTTCATCAACGCAGCGCGAGGCAGCCTTTCCTATAGTGTGTCGCGGTCTCACGAGCTCCCACAGCTCTACCCCGGTCGCGCGCCAACTCCATCTGGAGCTCCTCTCTAGCCCTCAGCCTGCGCGAGCTGCTGCACCGGCCGGGATTGTCAAACGAGGCTGTGACATCACTGCTCCTCGGGACCAATCAGACAGCTCAGCAGATAAATTGAACTGAGATGCGAAGAGTGAAGTTGAGGACACAAACAACACCTGAACCTCAAAGAGGAGACACACAAAGTCTCAGTTTCTCCTGATTGATAAACTAATGCGCATGAATGAACACACTGCAGTTTGACTGGGACGGAGATGAGGATGTTTGGCTGCAAAACTGATGCAAAACTGTGTGTGATAGAGATAGATTATCATCTATGATAAATCTGCCAGTCTTTGGGAACATGAGGAGCCAAATATGGACCTCCAGAATTCACCATGACATTATGAACTGCAGGGATTTCCCTGTTTTCATCACTTGCCATCAGAAACAATGTTTGTTTTTCCACTTGTCCATTTTATATTTTTATCACTAAGAATACATTCCACAGCTACAGGGGTCAGGCCCAACCACAGAGCTGCTCTTTGCCTCACAGCAGCAGCGTGCATTACACGGACATTTCTTATCTTAAAACAACTGTAAGACACGGTTTGACTCACACAGCCGAACAGACACGGAGAGCATCCAGGTCAGCTCATCGTGTAAAACACCAGCCGTGATGATTTGTGGTCTGCAGGATGAGGCAGGATTAGCGGGGTGTGTGCTCTGAACTGGTCAACATCAAGATGTCAACAAAGTGAGGAGATGTAGACACAGAGGCTGAGGAACGTCAGGCGTGGACTGGCTGACAGACGGATCTTGTAAACGTCCTAGTTTAAACAAAAACAAGGTTACATAAGAGAGGAAGAGAGACAAGACAAACAAATAACAGTGGAGACAAAAAACGGTAAAACAGGGTCTTATACAGTAATGAATTGAAAAGATGATGAACAATAGATTCTGTTGACAACATATCTGGTTTCATTCACCTTGATACTTCAGAGTGAGGAGAAATACATTTCCTGCAAGTGTTAGAAAGCCTCCTTTGAATTTACAGCTGAGAGACTTTGAAACATGAAGACAATGACAGACATCTTCACCACCGGTTCAGTGAAAGCATTTTGCACCGTCCCTCGTGACACGCAGGCCTGCACACGGAGATGGATCACGCCGCAGCCGCCGCTGTGCTGCCTGTTTTTCTGTGTGCACATCAGCATGCCTGGTCATGAACCTGACGACCCAACGCCAGAGGCTGTGACACGACCCGACCCACAGCAGCAAAGGCTCATCTGAGGGTGTCGACCTCCGCGCCTCAGGCACTCCCAGCCAGTTGCATGCTGGGGAGGAGCAAAGCGTCTTTTTTTTTTCTCACTGAACGAGACATGAGGGGGCTGAATTAGATGCCTCTTCACTGAATGTCCATGTGGGTATCTGACAAATGCAGATCAAATACGGGGGCCCGGAAGGTCAGGCTGATGCATGCGCTCTGTTTCAGCAACAGGTTTCTCTTTCATAGTGTTTAAATGGCTCCTCACATCCTGCTTCACTCCAGCAGCTGTTGGTTGGTTCAGTGCCCTGCTTAGTGACACCTAAGTGGTTGTAGTTTTTCCTGGTTTTCCCACCTATGCGTTACTTTAAACACAACCCCACTCAACTACACTTTAGGTTAACATCCAGCGTTAAACAGGTACCGCAAGGCTTTATAAGTATAACGTAAATGATTTTTCACAACATGGCATTTCTTATACAAGGTATACCACTGGTCTGTAGACAGCCGCAGTTGATTTATTAACCACTGCCATTAGTTACAGCTCATAAACATATATAGACTGTGGTATCAAGTTGGTTCAGCTTAATAAAACAAACAAATAAATATACCCCCTCTTCTTCTCCAGGCACAGATGATAACATCTGCATTTGCAACCAACACAGAGAGTATTTAACAGTCCGACTCAAGTTCAGTGTTTTGAAGATGGAGTGAGAGTCCTGATTTGTGCAGAAAGGACATGATTCATCACGCAGGATGTTTCAGGCCGAGTCCTTTCTTAGCACCGCGATGGTAAAACACATGAATTAGACTGATTAGTCAACAAGAGACATCTGTCACAACAACCATTGGCACCTGGAAAAGCAAATCAAAATTTCACACCACGGTGGCACGGCCAGGAAAAACACAAAATAGATAAATCAATGCCAAGTTTGTCTGTGCACCTTTAAAAAAAAAAAAGCAAGTCAAGGGGAAACTCTCACTTAAAACCATTTGGTGTAAATGTGCAGAAAGTCAATTTGGGAAGCTTTTTCTGCATTTGCACTCATGATCTCAGTGTTGGAAAAAAAATAGCCACTTGTGGACAAAGAGCAGTGTGGAATAATCATCCATCACAGCATGGACAGATGTGTGTCCAAAGTGCTGTGACCATCTCAAATGAAATTTCTCTCACTTTCACTCTGCTGCAGAAATCCATGAGAAAGATTGCTCAAAGTGATAATAGGCATGATTTGGGTGAACTGACCCTTTAGGACGTTGACCGAAATCCAAATTAATTTTTTTTTCGAAGCAGTCTCATCTCTGAAAACGATCCCCTCAAAGCTTTTGACCTTTGCTTAGAGGCTACATTTATAGCATTCACACCTCTTTGCTGTAATTCAACTTTCCATATTTTTGGTGCAGCTGCTCCCTCGCTGCTCTCACGCAAGAACAAAAGGAGCAAAGTGCTCTTGACCAGTAAGCAGCAGCTACCTCCTACATATCTCCACGCAGGTTTTCTACACGGGGATTAAGGGAAGTAGAACAGGTTCAACTTGACTTAGCAGCTTGACCTCACAGTGTCAACAATGAGGTGAGGGGTCAAAGGTCAAAGCTGATTCTGAGGCTTCCCCTTCCTGTTTCTTGGCCTTGAGCTTCTCTGCAGAGAAGAAAATGAAGGTGAGCAGCAAAAGGGAGACAAACTGGTATGATGTGTTCAGGTAACAAGCTCTAGTCAGCATAAAACACAACTCTTTCTGAGTTAGCATTTCTGTTGGTGCTGTCACACTGACTGGAAATATGGAAATAATATTTTATTTCTTTCAGCGATATGATCTAAATCGAGCCCACTCGGGGTGACGAGAGATGAGAGAAAGCCGAGCAAAAACTGTGATGTTCTCCTTCACTAAACCCTCTTATAGTTTTTTTTTAAACTTTCAGCCTAAAAACCCTGCTGACATCATTTCATAAGTATTTACAATTAAACCAGTCATCTTGAGTGAGCAATTAAATTAGAGAGGTCAGTTTAACAATTAACCAGTGTCAGCTTCATGCATCATATGAGCATCATAAGAGGCACAGGGTTCACAAGCCCTGGAGAAAGTTTTTACAGGCATTTGTTTGTGCTGCTGAAAGGAGCTGTATGCTCACTGAGACTCTTATCTAATCATTCAGACTCAAAATCCTAATGGCTTACTCTAGGCAGTTTCCTACTTTTAAGTGAATATTTAGATCAATGTGTTAAATCATACAGGTCGAGGGGGGAGTGGTGCCACCGTCCGGCTCCTGAAGACACCACTGACTTGTATTTGTGGAAACCTTCAGTATTTTATGGTTGTAAATGTGTTGGCGTACTCCCCGGTGATGTTTGGACCTGTGTTTATTGAGACTGTGTCTATGTGTGTGTGTGTATGTGTGTGTGTGTGCTTGCCCCCCCGGAAGCCAGAATCATATGGGGTTAATGATGCTGTCAGGATGATGGCGAAGGAGGCAGCTGAGGAGTGAGACAGCATCCATCCATGCAAAAGTGGAGGGAGAGAGCTGGTGGTGGTGGTGGAGGATGGAGTGAGTAAAGTACGTATCTCATCTGTTGCCGCATTCATCTGATCATACCTCACATTAAACATTTCTTTATGTGTTTAAAGACAGATTCATACATTTTCTCACATGATGATTTAACTTCACAACATTACAATCTTGGCACCTTAATGATGAGTTTGAAGTGTGTTGTGGTACAATTCATGCTGCCACTGACAGGGAATGTAAATCATCATAGCGACTTCCTTCATTGTCACTGGCTGATCCTGTTATATACAATGCTTTGGCTTTTTATGTTTTTCCATGTCATTCTGCTGTGTCTAATGGCATTTACATAATCACGTGTTATACTTTATATTCATTGTTGTATATGGACACTGTAAATAACGTTTTTGTCATCTTTTTTGATATCCTCCTTGTATAAATACCTAGAGGAAAAAGGCTCATATTCAGATAACATCTAAAGCATCTGCAGATGAAATATATTTTTAATTTTCAGTAGATCTCAAGATAAGACCAGATGAGTCACACCTTTCCACTCAGTGACATGCAACTGAATATACACTATCCTATTACTGTGAGCACACCATATTCACAGCTGAAAAATAGGCTTCAACAAATACTGCTGCACTTTTGGCACCTGGTTAAGTAACATCTACCTGAAACCAACTGCTTTAGAAAATAATCAAATATAAACTCATATATAAATTAATCCACCCATATATTTGTGATCTGTTTTTCTTTTTTAGATGTATGCTGTCAGTAAAAATGAATAGGCTTGAGCCTGAGAGTCACAGACAGGGTCGTGAAGTCAGACAGTATTGAAAAATTGAATTTAACACATCTCTGGTTTTGGTCTTTTCATGGGAAAAATATAGGGCAGCAGCAGCTTCATATCCTCAGCCTATTGTCCTCTATCATCAAAGGTGTGTTGAATGATCCTTGATGCCACCACCTGCTGTGTGACTATTTGTATGTTTCTGTGATAGTTACTAAATCATCAGGCAGTAAATGATATGTATAATTGAGACATTTACACTGTGTTGTGGGCTCAGAGTTAGGCTAATGAGAGGGTTTTACTGCATGTTGTGAACAGGGAGTCTGTCATCTGAGGTCAGCTCACATGTAACCTGGCTTTGTGACAGATTTATGAGCGAACAAGCTCATTAGCGAAGCTTCTGATTATATCTCACATAGTGGAGCTGCAGGCTTTCAGTTTATTAATGCATTAATTGTGGTTCTGCGGAGTGACCTGAATCACAAAGGCAATAGGAAATATGCAAAGAGGAATATGAGAATAAATTTAAAGAATGTCTTTTTCATATGAGACCTCACCTTCTTATCAATGCAAGCCAGAATATTAAAAATGATTTATTAGGGTTTTTTTATGGCTGTGCTGCATCTTACAGTGCAGAATACAAGTATATATATTAATAAGGTACCCTTGAAGGCCAAAGCATGCCAAGATGTGCCTGAAAAGGCAGCACAGTACAGTAACAAGTGAGATCTAGAAAACACAATCAGGAAGTTAATGTCCACCAGCAGCCACTCAAGCTCATTACTGTTCATTAAAAAAATGCCAGAGGGAGCACAGAGCAGAGAAAACACACTGGTGAAACATTTGCAGTTAATTTGGAAAAAAAAAAAATGGGAACAATATACAAATTTGTTGTTATTGCTTCTGATACAGTCCAAATGTCATCGGTCCACACCATTCATTCAGTAATGCCACTTTTCCAAGGCACTGGGGCCGAGCGATCCAAATCAAATATAAAAAGAGTCCGACAAGCACAATTACGTTATGAGGCATGATGACAGTGATGATAATCAAAACACTCTCCGGCCCATTTCTGACAACGGCTCATGACTTTGAAAACCCGTACGGGAAACTGACAATAACAACTTCCACATTATAATATAACATTACACAACAAAACATGCAACGTATTACAGTGTCTCATCACATCGTTAAATCATCTCTTTCATATTATGTTTCCTTTGTGGAGGAATGATGATGTATACAAATGCTTGAGTCCAATAAGACTTTTGTTTTGTTAGGACAACATCCCATTGCACAGAGCCAAGCAGCAGTCATTTTCCTTTATCAGTTAGAGAGGTCACTTGTCCTTATCAGAGACAGGCACTTTATTCATGACTTACACAACAGCCACATTTAACCATTTGAAGGAAAAGGACTTCTGCCATAAATAAACATACTGAAAAGTATATTCAGCACATACACTGAAGCTGAAAGCTGTAATCTATGGCTGCAAACTTTATGAGACTACTACCTCTGTAAACAGCTACGACTACTCATGCTCAGTCACATGTAGACAAATATTTATGAAAGCTTGATCGAAGCACCTGAAGGCACCGTCAAGGCTGGTTGTAAACTAATGCAACCACACACATATACATGGAGATATATTATTCAAAAGAAAGCATAAAGCAAAAATATGAATTAATACTCTACCGCTGGACATCTTAAATATATTACAGATAATAAAAAATGTGAGTCTGCATAGATAATTTATCATAAAGTTTCATTTCTGTCCTTTTCCACTTGCTACTTTTTTTTCCCTGGACTGAGATTAAAGAAAAGTTTCCCTCTTGGGATTTCAATATCATATTCTTAAGAAGCTGTCCGTAACTCACCATTAGCATTCAAAAGCAACGCTTGGCTGAGCAAAGGCAGAATAAAACATCTTTCTCTGAGTCTGAATCCAAAAACCAGCTCCAATATAAAGTCTCATTTTTATTCCTTCTCTGTAATTACTCGAGGGACCGGGAAAGAAGTTTTTGAACAATTCTTTAGAGAAATGGGTTCAAATGCAAACAGAAGGCTTCCGATCATTTTTTTTTTTTTTTTTGCATGGAAATTCACATATATGTGTCGGTTCAGGAGAAAACGTGAGGCTAATTGGAGGTTTTGGCTTTTACATCATTTTTGATATCTGAGAGAATTTCAAATCCTCCACAATTTTAAATGACAAGAAAGTCTGTTTTTTTCACCAATAGCACCACCACCACCACCTGCCAGGCGGATCATCATTAATTCTTAGTTATTCATTAAATCCACAGAAATGTTTTCATTTTTAGTTTTAAATTTGAATGTCTGATGAGTAAGACAGTGTCTTTTTTTAATGGAGACTCTTTTCTTATATGGGCAGAACAACCTGTCCTCTTGAATTTGGTGCATATATGTCTCCAAGCTGCAGTTGTGTTTGCCGTACTGCCTTTTATAAGATGCATGTGGATGCATCTGTTTGCGTTTCTATCAATAACTGTCGAGCACAGTCAAGGACATTACAGCACTGATGCATTACGTTTCGGGGAGAGGCTTTCTGAGTAGTCTGAAATGAAATTCTGCTGAAAATCAGGATTGTGTGAAATACATTTTTGTCAAAAGTGAAGTGGCCCCGTCAGAAACAATCTGTGCTTTTTTCTTCTACTTCTTCCAGAACAACAGACAAAACATGAGATGGAGTTAAACCGAGATCCGAAGCTAAACCGACGCTGCAACGGCACAGAGAGTGGAGACGAGAAGTAAAGCCTTAAAAGGCATGAGTCGTCGCCACGGTGACCTCTTTCTCTCCTTGATTGGCACTTATTCGAAGAGGCTGAGTGAAGGCGGCTGATTTCATCATACAGGCGTTACCTGCTTCCATGCAGTAGTACACCCACACCCCTAAAGTGAGGCTCGGAGTGCTGCTTGGCTCCTTTATAACAGCTGGAAGTTTGGTTGAGATGAAGAGGGGCTTTGACAGATCCAAAATGGCACCGGTAACCACCTCACCGTCTAACAGCCACTCATTGCCTGTGAAAAACAAAGGAAAAAAAATCAATAGTCTCAATTACTCTGGCTAATTGAAAAATAAATAATTCTTGGCCAAAAAACTGTGGTAAATGACCCTAATGTTCATGAGGTGATTCACATAAAACAAGACCCAGATCATTCATACATCTCATTTTCCAAAAGCACAGATGAGTTTATATGGAAATGTCTGCCTGACATCCAAATTTATTGTTGAGCGCAGCAGCGTGCATTCTGCCTGCTAGACTGGCTCCAGCCTGAACATTGCATTAAAGCACTGCTACGGAGTAGGTTAATATATTACCCCCAAAACCATATAACCCCACTGAATCAGACGAAGTAAGGGCGAGGACGGGAATTTTTCAGAAACAAAAAAGG
Organism: Selene dorsalis; assembly: GCA_900303245.1. Lineage (NCBI taxonomy): Eukaryota > Metazoa > Chordata > Actinopteri > Carangiformes > Carangidae > Selene > Selene dorsalis. The sequence goes on along the minus strand of OMNW01004920.1, from coordinate 84,958 downwards.
GGGATATTTTTAGAAACAAATACTCATCAAATGAGATGGGAGCAGTGGAAGATAAATTGCAGTCAAAAAGAAATGGCTCAGGCTTCAACTGTGAGAAAATATTATTATGCCAGGGAGACCGTCAAATCCATGCCAGCGGTGATTAATGAAGCTGCTGCCTAACGCGAAATCCCAGGGAAGCCATTTCTAAAAAGCCACTAAAAAACAATTTAGATCTGGCGTGCACTTCTAACTTGATCCATTAAAATTCCTGCCTCTGCCCTGATCTGATCGGCATAAGTCTAGACTGGGTATAATCGGACAGTGGAGGATCACGTAACATAGCCTGGTAGCTAATTATGTGAACCAAGGCATGTCGTCTTATCGAAAGGCTCTAAAAATAGTCTGCTGCTATCTCTGACTGCATGCTGCATCGCTCACAATGATGGAAACACTTTTGTTCCAAACCTAATGAACAGACCATCAACCATCACTAACATGATATCTCCAATCACTTCACACTTGATCCGAGGGTCAGTCTGCTGTTGATTGCAAACTGAGAGCACCAGACAAAGCCTTTCTATAGATTGTGGCAGTAAATATCATATATTAAAGGTAGGGTTGGAGATCTGTTTCTGGAGCATTTTTTTACTGAATTGCTTGAAATCCTCTTCACACCCCAACTGCAACCAGTTAATTTAATGCTTTTTCACCTTTTTCACCTGTGGAACGTACAATCCTGGAAAAACACCATCCGATCATCTTGAACGCCACGTTCAAGTCAATTGGATCGTGATGTGTCAGTCAAACTGCCAACTCCGTCCCTCCATCCCTGTATTTTCAAAATGTGGCCTGCTCCAACCGTTTTTCTAGGATCTCCAACCCTACCTTTAAATCATCCATACTCATGTATAAGCTTGTTGATGCTTTAAAAATTCTCCCTGACTGATCTGTTTTTCCATCCTTCAGCTGGGAACTATAAATCTCACATGTGGGCCGGATGAGTGTGGATCTGCTTGTTGTACAATGAGAACAACATGAAGGTTAAGCATCATTCACTTCCATTTTTTTTGTTTTGTTTGACATAACCATGGATCACAGACCGAAATAAAGCTTAGTGGGAGAGGCTGAGAGGCTCAATCAGAGTGAGGTCATTATTAAATGTAGAGAACAAGCTAGGTCACAGCTAGAAATCATTTCAACAAAGCAGCCAATTGAAACTTGTTTTTGGAAATTAAGCAACAGCAATATGATTTAGATTTTAACATCCCTTGGTTAACATGAGTTTAGACAACTGGTGACGCAAATGCATTTCCCAAAGTAGCAGTAAGTAGTCGCCAGAATTGTAAAGCTAAAGCTATTTCTATCTATGTTTGTGAGAAATAAAACATAATATTTCTAAAAAAATGACTAATTTACCCTCTGTGTTACTGACTAGAAAATGCAGTGTAGCAGTGACAGTGGCTTGGCTGACCCTCAAGATGCCATTTGAAGGTATGAAGTCAGATGCACCTTCTGGGATGAAGCTGAATAAAATATTTTCGAGCATGACGTTCATCACTGTGACTGAACTCTGTCTTACCCTCGGCTGACAGAGCCCAGGAGCTCGGGGCCTCTGCGGTGAGTTTGGTTCCTTCTGGAAGGGACAGCGTGAGCGACAGGATGAGAGTCTGGCCCGCAGACACTGCTACTGGTGGCAACGCTTTCCTGACAGCTGATTTAGGAAGCGTGGGGGCTTTGGCAGGAGCTGAGAGCTTGGTGGGTACCGAGTCTGTGCAGTCCATGGAAATGGGAAACTGGAGAGAGGAGAGAAATTTGGCTGTTTGGATTAGATAGAAGCAGCCTTTGAGACTTCCTCTGTCCTTTCTTGTAATCTTTTATCCAAACTCTTCTAGTACAAGAGGAGCTTCAGAGTTTCAGGGCAGATTAATTACGCACGCACACACACACAGATCTAACCAGTGAGACAGTCTTGGAGTCGAGGTCCAGCATTTTGATTTGGTGGTTGTTGGTATCAGCCACGTAGAGAAGCTTCCCGTTGTCGCCCACACAGATTCCTCCAGGTTCGTTGAAGCAGGATTTGATCAATTCGGGGTCTGTAGTATCTCCAGCCTCCCCTGTCCCTGCTAATGTGCTACACTGCTTTGTCTTTGGATCCACCACCTTGATCTGAATCACACAGGCAAGTAGACACAATCAAAAAAAACAACAAAAAAAAACAGGGTTATTAAATTAAAAGAAAAAAGGCCAAACCCTGTACGTTCTCAGTATGGTGTAAGATCGAAAGGAGATATAAGCTTTGTGTAGCCACTCAGCAACGTAAAGAAACCCTTATGACGACAGAGGCTTCAAATGTGAGCACAATGCAGCTTTGAACTGCAGCCTCGTGACGTACAACAGTTACCTTGTGGTTGTAGGAGTCGGCCACATAGAGCAGGCTTTGTTTGGGAGCCCAGGCAACACCCAGAGGATGCTGCAGCTTGGCGTCCACCCCTTTTCCGTCTAAATCCCCGAAAGCGAAGAGGTTCTGGTTCAGAGAGGACAAAAAAACAGTCAGAGGACACTGAATGAAGATAAAAACACGTTATAACACCCAAACTGCAACTTGTGACCCTCTATGTTTCAGCTCAGCCTGGGTCAAAGTACGGTCTAACTGATCTAAATCTCTGAATCGCCTATAACCAAACTTACAACATGTTCATTTTTTATCATCATGACGAGCTGACTTTCATCTGAAAAACACAAGCTGAATCCTTTTCTATAGACTATAAACGATCAGTTTCTATTAGAGGATTACTTGGAATGAAAACATGAAAGAAAAAGTGGCTTCATCATCTTAAGGGTTTCTGAATAATTCATACAGGAACAGTAACACAAGAAATATTAGGCCATATTTGCATGAAACACAAGATTGCAGATTACAATATCTTTAAACTGCAATAGCTGCTATGGCAAAAATAGTCATTTTGGAGAAGTTAGAGAGATCTACAATTACACTGATGATGTCATTAATATATCACAAAGTGAAGCATTTTCTAATTATGGGGAATTTATTATTTTTTTTGTTTAAAGACAATTATTTGTGGGATTTTTTTTCAGAAAATTATAAGAGAATGAAGTGAAAAGTTCTTAGCGCAACAGATTTCTTCAGGCCAACATGATCCCAGTCAAATTAGAATTACAGCCAATCAATAACTAGTTGGTGAGAAATGAGGATGAATTAAAATAAATAGCCTTTGATGCTGCATCAGATCGATAAATAAAAGTGGCGTGACTCTCTGCGCTCCAGTGACTCTGCACAGCTGCAGCATTCACTCCACAATGGCAGCTTAAAAAAAAATCAGTGTCTGCACCAATGCACGCAGGCCAAGGTGTTCACCCTCACTGCAGGAGCGTGTCCTCTGTTTCTGACTGTGACACAGCAGAAATGCATTTGGTGGATGTTGGGAAACACAGTGCAGTGTCTGTATAATAATGTCTGCTGTTTTTATTTGGAAAAACACAGGCAGTTTGAAAAGGTTTAACACAAAAACTGTGATGACAAAAACATTATAGAAATGGCTCAATGTTTTTGGAATACGGCTCTTTCGTATTTTTTTTTGTCAAAAGTTAGATAAAGGGTTCAACATCACCCTCATGACTGTTGGATGAATATGATGGTGTAGTCAGCAGCTTGTTAGCTTTACTCAAGATAGGAAATAAGAAGTAAACAGCCAGTCTGGCTCTGTCTGATGGTGACATCATCCTACCAGGACCTGTAAAGGTGTAAAAACCACAACTTCTTGTATTAGGAGTTTTGTTTTTGTATGAATTAGTCCGCTTTAGGGTAAGATAAGATGGATAAGATAACTGACTGCTGGCTGTGGCTTAATGATAATGGGAATGAGTCAGTAATGGCCAGATACAATGCATGCTGATGTAAATGTAGCGCCGTTCAAAGTGCAGACATCAGATGTACATTTACTTGTAAAAGCTTTAATCCTGTTTAAGGTTTTATGTTTCATTGTCTCAGTTAAATGGCTAAAATGTCTACAGGCAGTCGACCGTGCAGTGTATTAATGGATTTTTCTGGCTCGCCGCCATGTTGAATAAACTGTATATGACTCTCCAGTTAATTACACTCTATCCTCGTGGGTGACCACAAGCTCTAGAGCTCTTGGGACTTTCCAAAAATACACCAAAGAAGCAGGATTAAAACCACCGCAGCAACGAGGCTGTGAGCACATCAAAGTGCTACCTAAATTTTTTTTTTTTTTTTTGGCCTTTGGATCAACAACAAATAAGAAAGGCTGTGTTTATTTATGTTTTTTTTTTCAAAATCGATCGCCCTAAAACCCTGTCGTGTCCAGGAGTCCAGAATTGTGTGAGCGTCTTCTAGGCACGAGAGGTTTTTCAGACCTGCTCTGGGAACGAACTTCTCATTTTCTCAACTATTATGTTTGAGATGCTGTTTCTAATATTTATAGTAACAATAAAATAGATAACAAATGACCCCATATTTACCATGTAGTAAGTAACTGTAACAAACCACTTTATATCCTAATTATAAACAGATAAATGAAGAAGGTATCTAATAAGAAATCCACCCTTTGAAGAACGAAATTATCCATCATCCATCAACTGCTGTGCACTCACCATTGGATCTCTCTCTCCACCCACCAGCAGCTTGACGCCTCCGTCCTTGAGCGTGAGCGTGCGGACGGTGCTGCTTTCGCTGTCGGCCACATACAGGCATCTCCAGGGCTCCTCTGGGGCTAGAGCCAGGCCCGAGGGCTGGGCGAAGCCGGCTTTGTGGGGGTAGGCGTTGTTTCGGTTCTCCTCGTTGCCACTGCCTGCCCATCGCACGCACGTCCCCGCCTTCAGCTCACTGTTTATGTTGTAGAGTAGAAGATAAAGACCAAATGAGCCCAAATGAGTGGTAAATTAGTTCTAGGCATATACATGGTTTCTTTAATGATGCTACACTTTTTTTTTCTCAAAGCTGACATCCCCTCACTGGAAACTTGTATTTGTGGTTCATGTGGATGTATTATTACATAATTTCATTTCATTTCCAGTGATATGGTCAGCCACACATAGATAAAACAAGTTTATGTGGGGGGAGCAGGTATATGTCTTTATCTGATTTTAATCCTTGGCTTTTGACAGTTCTTCTTGCCAGGTGGACATGGCGGTCGTGTACCAGTCTCTCACCTTCCTTTGGGCAGAGTCCCATCTTCTAGGAACAAAGCCCAGATCTGGTGGGTCCCTGCCATGGCTATCCACAGCACATTATCTTCAACACCACCTACACATGCAAAAGAAACACACATATGTCAACACACAAAAACACTGATTAACACTGATTAGAGAGAGAGAGATTAGAAGCAGGAAGCCTGTGTCACAGCTTTTGGCTGTCGACCTTTACAACTTTAATCAGGCAAAATCTACAAATTACTGATATTTATTCAAAAGATGCAAAATTCTTTCAGGTTTTTTGGGATGTACATATACGTTGAAAACTGGAAAAAAAATTTTACATGACTGAAAGAGAGCTCCAAGTTTCAAAATTCAGAGATGCAGCCAGTAATACAGGTTTGAATGATGGCAGGCTGCCTGTCAACGCCCATATGCCACATCAGACGCACTCAGCAGAGACAACACTGCCATGATAATGGATACACAACCCTTACAGACATGCAGCTTCTCAGTTGTATTTTTAATGCAGCGCAGAGCTCAGCCCTTCTTGATCACATCTGCTGGACTGTCAGGAACATTCGCCATCTGCGACACCTGACTCAACAACTGCCTCCATCACGCTGTATCACTATAGTTCACTATAGTTCAAAAGGTGTAGCGTCCTCCTGATTTGGTTGGTTTAATTATTCATACTCGCGGTGAATAAATCATGAATATGCAACGAGTGTCTGGATGTATTCTCAAAGGGAGAATGTTAGCAGAGTTAAAGGTCTGATACCACATCCTCAGACCATGTGGTGATGTTCCACAGCAGCAGGTGGTGTTATCCATCAGCCTGTGCAGGAAATGTGACTAAGACTGATTACCTCCTGCTTCCAGGCTGGGTGCAACTGTTAAATATTGGTGCAAAAAAAAACAAAAAAAACACATGACTTATCAGTCATTTAATTACCTTACCTCTAAAATTTAAACAGCTATTGTTTGGTCTCAGTAAATCTGTTGTCTGAACTTTTACATATAACAAGGCTTGATGGAAACACAAGATATGCTGTAACATTGAGAGATGAAAGGTCTAACAGATACAAAAATAACGGTTTAAAAAAAGCTTTCCACTTAAAGTCTGGCAAATATTAAAAAAGATCAATAATAAAAGAACCCTAAATGCCCAAGGCAAAATAATAAAAGCACGGTACAAAGAGGGACTGATGATTGATTCTGAAGCAGTGGCCTTAGGTTTCTCTGTGAGAATACAGATGACCTTATCAGAAAGTAGAGGGAGAAGAGGAATTGGTAAAAGAGGCTTATTGATTATCCCCCATGGCTTAGATAAATTAAAAAGTATCTTCCAATACCATAATCAGCTCTTTCAGTTCTTTGAACATCTACATCTGTGGATCCCTTGTGCCCTGATGTCTTTTATACTCAATCAGCTTCAGGAACACTATCTGAAAAACAAAGGACTTGGATGTTAATGACTATCTGTCCAGCAAAACGCTTATGAAGGGCTGCTTTAATAAATAACTGTTGTTTTCTGTTGCAGCTCAGGATATCCACTTCAAGAAGAGGAAGTGTTTCTAAGGTGAATCATGTCAGGCTTTGAAGCAACACAACTAACTGAATGTGCAAAGTGGAAACAGTGTGATCACACCAGGATTCACACCACATCTCTTCAAAGGGGGTTAGAGATACAATCACTTCCTGTTTACTTCCCTGTCACCTCAGTCTGCCTCAACTCGGCATGACCCATCAGCGCCATCCGAGTGAGGGGAGGGGTGGGCGTCTGCGTCAGGCAGGAGGTGAGAGCAAGGTAAAGGTGAGGAAAGATGATAAAAGTTGGAAATGTTGCCCCTCGTGTTCTACGCCACCAAACTCACCTGCAGTGCCGAGCGTCACATCCCAAGGGGAACTGATTGGCTGCTGAGGTCCCATGGCCCCACCCTCCTTGTCTGTGCCTTGGATGCCCACACCAGCTAGAGTGCTGACTCTTCCCACTAACAGGTCAATCTGATAGACAGACACAGACAGACAGCCATGAATGTAAGGACTCACTGAGGAATACAAAGACAGATTTTAAACAGACAATAGTGGACGCTACCTTTCGGATCAGGTGGTTTTCTGTGTCTGCCACGTATACCGTGTCTCCTTTAATGGCCACACCCTGAGGGGAGTTAAATGAAGCTTCGGACAAGTTGCCATCATGTCTTCCACTTTCAGGCCCTGAAACAGAAGTGATGATGCCATGAACATTATGAAGACGCCATTTGGATTACACCTCCTTCTTTATAGAATTTCCCTTTTCCAATACTAAACCAGTGGCTCATTGGCCGGTTGCTTTTAAACACTTCTGCCAAAACAAACTGTTAATGCACTGTGGATCCTGCAAACAAATGTCTGATCCCAGATATTTAACATTTATTTTGTGGCTGGTACCCATCAAATGAACTGAGCGATTTTAATTGTTCCCTCATGTAGCCCACTCAAAAGCTGGAGTTTATTTTCCCTGCTTAGACGTTCAGCAGAGAAAAGAAACAGATTTGATAAATGGTTTTTACAATTTCACAGCACATTTGCAGACGTATTTGCACATTTACAACTGGAGCACCGGTTGTCTTTAATTTCCATAAGTGGATCAGTTATTTTAATTATAAGTGGTTTATTTGATCTGGAGTGCTCATACTGTAAACAGAAGACTCGACCCTCTGAACCGAAGCTCAGAGTCAGTTCATGTAGACAAAACAACCAGTCACATAATAAACTTTTACTCTCCCTCCTGCTTTGAAATCCATCTTTATGCCCATATAAATATTCTGTATGCATAACGGTGAGGTCAACCCACAAAAATAAAAACAAATTGTGTTTTTTTTCCCCTCATTTTGTCCACACTTAGGTCAGTGCCAAGTTCCCAGAGTGCATTTGTCCCTGCTGCTGCCAACCTCTCTGCTGGTTTGGGGACAGCACAGACAACCATGTGGCCCCTCTGAGGGTTGTTGGGAAACACAGTGCAATGTCTAAAAATATGAAAATTGCTTAGATTTTTGTTGTTTAATTTGTGCACAAGTTAACTGTAAACAAAGAACAAGATTAAAACAATATCCCGTTTTTAAATGAGTGCATTTCAACAAAGATTTATGTCCTGTCTTTGAAAATACCACAGAGTGGAGCTGTGAGGATTTGATGCCAGCCTTGAGAGAGGCTGTTTCTCTATCCTGGACCCTGCTTCTTACCTCCTATGACATGTAACAGCTGACCGGTAGAGGACACCACCAGAATCCGGTGATGCCCAGTATCTGCTATGGCCAGTCTCTTCTTGCTGTCGTCTATGGCCACCTTCCCAGGAAAAGACAGGATGGTGGGTGGCAGGGAGTCTCTGTACAGCTTGGTGCCTACTGTGTGAGGCTTCAGCAGGCCCTGCTCCCCGTAGTGGCGGAGGGCGCTGTCAGTAAAGAGCATCATCCTGTCACGGTGGCCTTCGCCCACAAGGGAGAAGAGCAGGTTGCCACGTGGTCCCAGCAGAACCAGCGTGGGCCAGCAGGACACCTCCAGTTCATGCCAGAGACGCGCCTCACCATCGTTTACCACTGGGTGGGTGATGTCATAGCGGAGAACAGCGCTGCGAATGTTGGCGAGGACCTTTGAAGGGTTGGTGAAAAACATGATGTTAGCAGGATATTCATCTTCTGTTGATCTCATTATGAATTATGAAACAAATCTTGAGTTGAGTTTAGTCAACAACTTTCACATTTTCACTGAACAACTTGGCCTCAAAATGAAGCCAATTAACAAATTCATATTCTCTGTGAGAATGTGGAAATCCCTTATTAAATTAAGGAATTCATGTTCTTCTGTCTTCAGAGCTCATTTATATTAATGGAAACTGTTACTCAAACTGAGAAGCAAGATAATAATCTGGTGTTTCATAACAACATTGAAATGTCTTGTTATTGCAGAAAAAAAAAGCAAACTGTCTTTATCTTTAATGTACAGAATCAGATTGTAGATGGAAATGTTTCCACATCCACTGTAATACACAACCACCCACCCCCCTAAAATTTTCATCCATCTTCTTCTCGTTCTGTCCCAAACAAGCATGAAAAGCAGTATGTGCGTCAGGCTTTTTTTTAAATGACTTCATGGGCTCATGTCCAAACAGACAGTTGTGCAAAATTTGAAGGGATTTTCCTGGGGACCTTGTGAGGTATTACGTACACAAGGCCAAAAGGCCTGATCTTTTGACCACCCAAGACTAATCCATTCACCTCTAGGTCCAAGTGAATGTTGCTAAATTAAAAAAGAAAAAGTCCAGTCAAGATAATAGTGAGATATTGTGCCCAAACACAAGGAAGCATGTACGGACAAGCTGAAAACAACTTCCCTATGGCTCTGAATGTCAGTGGTGCTGAGGCTGTCAGCATCAGGAGATTTTCTAAACATATTTTCTGGTCTTACTGAAACAAAAATGGCAAAATACGACTGTGCTAAATCTGATGGTCATACCTGTACGCTGGTGTGACATCATGGATTAATATTTGCACTTTGAGAAGATTGTGTTGCACCAGATTCAGTTTTAACAGCTCTGCTAAAATGACAAATTAACTGGAAGTTTGTTGTTATGAAAATGCATAAAGAAAGCAAAGCCTGCTCAGGGGTGAAATAATGGTGTGCAATAAAAACCACTTACCTTTTCATTGGGGAATTTGGCAGAGTGCACACCAATAACAACCAGTCCATCTGAGAGATGAGATGTACAGAGAGAATTTAAAAAAGCGCGAACATAACAAAACACTAAGAGCTTTGACTATGACAATAATCAGAGTGAACACTGACATTTGTTTTATTTCTTTATTTTCAACACGAGATTTAGCTTTTTCAGCTTTGTTCCTGCATAAAACATCCACAGTCAATGGCTGCAATGAAACACAAAGAAACTGTTCAAACATCTATTAACCAATAGTAACGAATATCTGAGTAAAATCCTCCCTCCAGATCACGTTGTCAACAAGTTGCATAAGCCTGATCAATAACAAGTTAACACACAACGCAAGCGCCACACACACGTACTCATTGATGCAGCGGCCGTGAGTGTGAAGTGAGGTAACGTGATCCGCTACTGAAAACCACTAAATATCTTCGATGCATCTCTGATATTATATAAAATCATATCACAAAGCTCTCAGTGAGGTTCCTGGAAATGTTTTACTGCCTCAAAGCTTTTTCTGAATTTCTTGGTGATTTCCCAGTAGTCCTCAAAGTCAACTAACACTGTAAACTATTTGGTTTACGGTGTTACGCAACTGAATGGGCTACAACTGTGAAAAATGCATGTTTCTGATGCCCCTCTTTGAACGCACCCTTCTGTGGTGTTAATGCCCTAACCCTGACAGAAGTGGCCTTACACGGCAGATATCTCAATACATTTCCTTCCTGTTCCCCTATCAGTGTGAGACTCTGTTGTGAAACACAGTCTCTTTTGTGCTCAAGTCATTCCTTGGTTTTCAATACCTGACAATGCTGTTTCCAAAAAAACAGGATTGGAATGACAGAAATGTCAAAACTACCTCGTAATTCACACAATACTTTATTCACACTGAACTGATCTTGACAGCCGATGAAGAGATTTCTGGAAAATATAGATTATGTAATTTATACTTACTGAAAAAAATAATTTCAATAATCCTGATATAGAATTAAACAAACACCTGCCTAAAATAAAACAAATGCTCTACTTTTCTATTGGTTGTCCCTTACAATGGAAGTTGCTCTACTTTTCTATTGGTTGTCCCTTACAATGGAAGTTTACATTGACATTGACATTCATTACAACTGCTTTGGGTGTAAAGACACTCCTTATTTATTCTTTATTTTACTCATATTGTTTTTGAAAATGACCACAAAGGCAGAAAAGACCAGATTTAAATCTACTCATACATATGTGATTTCTCATATTCATATCAATTTTCATGCTTTTCATATTGCGAGCACATGCTATTTTGGAGAGCAAACAAAAGCCCTCAGTCCTCCATAAATGGACCCCGCAGGACACTTCCTCAACAGAAGTAAAAGCGCACAACTCCAAACCTTCAAACCCACCGCGGCCTGCGGTGAATTTCGTCATCTCTGGCCTCTGCCAAGCAGTATAGTACCAGGACAGATTGTAGTGACGATGGGTGGGTGGCGGGGTGGACTGTGGGAGTGACTGGACAGGGTGGCTCCCACACCTCACTGACCAGAGCAGCAAACAGAATGTACCCATAGCGGTGCCAAAGATAAGGCAAGTATGATAATGTGCGGTGGCACTGCAGTTTGTGTGTGTGTGTGTGTGTGTGTGTGTGTGTTCTGGGTCCTGCCTGGCTCACGACTGAATTACAAGCGGCACAGCTTCCTCAGATGATCCCTTCACCGGGAGGGAGCTACAGTCAGTCGGATGTGACTTGCTTTACATGGAGCGGCAGCAGAAAGGACAGTACAGTGAGCTGCGGCAGGGTACAATTATGGGCCAACGTCCTCACTGACACTGCAGCTTCGAAATATTTTTAGTCACCGTCTCTTCACAGCTGAGATAAGAGCCTTCATACTCACAGAACATAGGAGGACAAGTTGATGTACTACACTTTCCCTGGCCTGGTGAACCTACACGTCCCCATGGCACAGCATCACACATCATAAGGTACTAATGGATTTGTATTACCTCAGTAAGGCCTGCCAGGCTACTGCCTCCTGCAAGGCCCACTGTACCTATAGTCTGCCTTTAATGAATACATTTTAAAGATGCTGTCTGGCAGATGCATCTTTACACATTAAATAATTCATCAGTACAGGAATATTACTTCATTCAAAACTTAAACAAGTCATTATTTTGTTTTACCCACTTTTTTTTAAATATGCCATGCATTTAATAAGATGGGAAATGAAGTGGTAAGTCACCAGTGGAAGACCAATTCTTAATTAGCTCACGTTTTAACCACAGCTATGGTTAACAAGCGGTGGACAGCAACCAATCATTTCTTTGTTTGCAGACACTGGGCACAGTTTCTCCCAATCACGCAAAGCCTGTGAGCTCTACTATGAGACGCAGAATGTGTTGTCACTTCATTTCAATCTGCTGCAGTATATCAGAGATCAAAGCCTATCCACTGACATGAGGGTGTGTGATTGAAATTCACAATGGGCAGGCTTAGAATTCACACACAACACTTTCATTTTAACCAGCTACTGTAATTGGTAAAATTACAATAACATGACGTGCTGCAGTTTTCTTCAGACCAACTTGACCAGCCGTGCTCTCCAACATGTCTGGTAACAGCGTATATGTCAAATCATTTCTTGATGTTATAATTCATTCATTAATTGCCTCTGTATGATTTTGACTGTTTGATGATGTAAAGTCCATTTGTGGAGGACAGTTAGGATTGACTTATTTCTCCAAATCATACATATTTATTTCTTCACAAGCTTAAGATGCTTCCTTGTGTAAATTAAATGGTGACACTTGGCATTGTTAACCCAGCTATATAGAGTCAGGGACTCTCCCCCAGGATCAAGAAACCTGCTGCTTTACACCATAAACCCCTGGGGATCCATACCTTTAACTGAGTGCTTCTTCTCGAGCTGGTGCAGGTCAGGCAGGATGTGCATGCAGTTGATGCAGCAGTAAGTGAAGAAGTCCAGCAGCACCACTTTGCCAGCCAGCTCCTTGTTCAAAGACAGAGGCCCCTCCGTGTTCAGCCATTCCAAACCTGGAGCGAATCACAGAGCGGAAAATGACGCTGTCATCTTATTAATCATGTTTAGTCACAGTGTAGGGAAGCGCTTTACGGTGCCCATCACAGTTCTCGGAGGGTAATGGTAGTCGTCACAATATACCTAAGGGTTATAATTGTCTCAAGCCTCACACAGCAATCATGTCACATCGGGGAAAAAATGTGATGGATCAAAGCATTGACTTGGAAATACTCACAGCTCCAGAAGCCTTATGAAGTTATCAAATACCAGATATAAATTAAAGCTCGTGTCTGATGAAGTTTTTTCAATCTTACCTCACATGCACTCTGAATATTATACTGCCTGTTTACTTGTGTGGCTGCTAAACTTTGATATGTCCCCTTTGAAAAATGATCCTTAATCTCAGCAGCACTTGACCTGGTTAACCCAGGGTTAAATGACAGTTAAAACATTGTCCCTTTTATTTCCATCTTCAAGAACGACGTATGCACAGAAAGAGAAAAGCGAGAGAAAAAAGAAATAGCTCTACTGATTTCAAAGTCTGAAGATTTTATCTGTTAAAGAGAGTGCTTGCACATGGTGCACAAAATACCGCTTTCTAATTATACTTAAACTGGGCTTTGTGAAGAAGAGATAATGGCGCTGAAGAAAACTCATGTATTGTGCACTGTATCTAAAAGTTTTCAAACTGTATGAGTACCAATAACTACCTTTTGACCGTTCTGCAGCTCTGGAAATGTTAAAAATTTCAACACATTGTCTAATCAGACCAGTTGGCTGTTGGGTATCCTCAGATTGATTCAAGGAAAACCCTGGAACTTATGACACTAAAAAACTCCACATTTTAGACCGGCGTTAATTATACATTTTGAAGTCATCATCTTCACCTGAGAGGGTGAGGACTCAGTTATTGTGCCATAAAGCCCTGTTTAACAAGCTGTTTGACGTCCAACTGTAGATCACCATCTACTGGTGCTACGGGATACTGCCAATATGTGTCATTCCCAAAAAGAGGACTCAGCCTGCCACTATCCTCACATTCATAATCTATAACTTCTATTTTCTATAGTATACTGATCTACTCTTTCAAAGATTGCTGTTACTGACATATCAATGTATAAGAAACACAGTTACTTCTGTTGCTGGGTGAGATGAGGCTGGTAATAACTGGTTCAACGCTTTCTATTCAAGGACCCGACCCCTCCCAAAGAGTCCTAAAATAAGTCTGAGGGATCGTGTGTGAAATTTGGGAAATGAAAGAAGACATTTCTTTCCACTTTTAAATATTATAAATAAAATAGTTTGGGGTGTTGCTGAAATGAAACCGTGCGAAATGAGTGTTGTCTTATTTGAGCTTATCTTGAGTTTTATTGTGAAATCTGAGCTATGAGATAACTATGGTGAGGTAAACTACCCAATATTTCCCTATGAAGTGGAGTGGAGTGAGAAACACGTCTTTGAGTTTGCTTTTTAAAGTATAAAAATTACAAAAGACGTGTTTTTTTCGTCAGCACATCAGAAACCCTACACTGAGGCGTGTAGTGACATGCCGTGACAGCACATTGCTCGATCAGCTGGTACACAGGAAGAGAGTTGCTACGCGAGCTAAAGCTAAAACATGGGCTAACCTGTCTGGAAGTCGGGTATCTTCAGGTCCTCTCTCTCGTCTAGTTTTTTCAAATACTGAAGCACCAGGTTTTCTTTCTCCTGGGTCGTCGTAGCTTCATCTAGGGCGATATCCAGCTGACTTTGGATAGGAAATAAAGTAGAGAGGCTGCACCGGGACGCCATGTTTCTGTCAACAACCCAGCCCTTAAGTAAATCCACGGCGTAGATTCATGTGTCTAAAAATGTTCCTAAATATAATTCAACATGAATTATTTTCTAAAACTTTAACCATATTTATGAAGAAAATGCGGATTCAATATTTTAAAAATGTTTCTGCATTTATTTAGGGCTATTTAGAAAATTATTTTTTTGAAGATTTGTGGAAAGTGCTGCTGTGTTTCTATAGTTGTCTTTCCTCCATTCATTGTGGCTCTGGCGGTAATCGCTCGTGCTGCTGAAGATGTGCTAACATGTTATTACCGGAGCACACATCATGTTTAAAAGAAAAATAGCCCAAAACTGTAATTATAAACTATTTTATGCATGCGGTTAAATGATTGGCATCGTTAAGGGATCTACTGTAACGTTTATTGTTCTCGTCAACCGTGGGATGTTATTCAACAGCAACTCTTGTGTAATACTAGAGGCTTTGAGGAGGTCGTTGGGTAACAACGGGGACGTAACACCTGTTTTTCTTCCAAATGTCAGAAAAGGACGACTCTGAAAATGACATTTGGGAGTATAAATCTCTTGGGAAGAAAAAGAAGAGACAGAAATCATCGCCTCCTGTTACAACGGTCACCAAAAGAAGATGTACCTTAAGAAAAACGTCTAAGAGAGACTCTGCTGTCCCAACCAAGACAGCTGAAAGTGGACAGTTTAGCACTCCTGTTCATGTTGGAGGACATGGCAGCTCAGAGACACATACTCGACCCTCAGGGTTACCTCCTGCTCATGAGACAGACCAGGAACCCAGAGACAGTGCTACAGAGGGACCATCCTCTGGAGACTTCTGCCCCATGTGTCAGATGCCCTTTTGCATCTTGGTGGTGCAGAGTCAAAGGTGGCATGTTGCTGAGTGTCTCGACACCCCCAGGGACAAATGTAAAGGTACAGACCTCCACTTCACCTGAATGTTGATTAATACACTTTATAACACATCCCTCCTCATCACATTGTCTGTAGGCTTATATTCTTTGAATACACCTGTTATCCTGATATGTGTAATGTTACAGGAATAAAAAAAAATACTGTTGGGAATTATATTTCAATCCTAGAACTGCCCCTGAAAAATAAATTTCATAATAAACCAAATAAGAGCACAAGTATTTGACATCTGCACTGTCAAAATGTAGTGGTATAGTATATGTAGTGCCATACATCATGTTTTGAATTTTGGTTCTTTTACATGATTATCATTTTTACTTTGTCCAGATTAGCCTTATTTTCTGTCTTCTCATACAGAGTGTCCAGACGGTCTACACTGCTCCTCCACCATCCCAAACCATTACAAGAAATTCAACCACACACTCCTGGCCCACAGTCGAGCAAACAGTGACGTAGCTCTCCTCAGTCTGTCCCAGCAGGCTGAACCCAGAGGAGAGACCGGCCTCAGTTGTCTCCAAGGACCGACAAAGGATGGGTCTTCTGTAGAAACCTCACAGGACAGTGCTGCCAGTCTTTCCAACAAAAGCGTCTCTGGAACACCTCCGTCTAAATTAACAAATGGACTTCTGTTTCTGCGCTCACCTGGCCCTGAGGACTTAAAAAAAAAAAAAGGCTGGTTATCTTCTACCAAAAGCAACAAGGCTATCAGTGCTTCCCAAGAGAGTAAAACTGAGTTAGCATCCACTCCTTCAGCAGAAGATAATGGAGAACCTGCTTGTGAAGATTTCCCCCAAAGTCACCCTCCTCCCGAAATCGATGATGCTATATCTTTCTCCCCTCTGTCTGAGTTCCCTGCAGAGACTGAAGTCACTAACGACTGTAGAAAAGCCCTTTTTAAGAATGGTGCATTTGAAAAAGAGGATGAAGACTCAATGCTACTGTTCAATGATGGCTTCTCAAGTGAAGATGACCTCCTGACTGAATTTATAGATAACTTGGAAACAGATAATGTGCCAGTGAAGGACCTGGCTTCCTCAAACACCCAGCTGGATTCAGTTGTCTCATTAGCACCCACTAATCATGTGGCAGCTGCAGCAGTGTGTGAAAACAGAGCTGATGCTACAGGTGAAAAAGGAGCTCACAGCAAATCTAATATTAGTGCCATCTCTCCATTTAAGACTTCTACTCAATCCCCACAGAGTGTTGTTTTAGAGCGCCTGAGAGAAACTCTTCTGAGCTCAGATAACCAGTATTTAAAAAATTTCAAAGACAGTGTTCAGTCAGAGCAGCCTCACACAAATTCTCATCAGGTGCCTTCATCTCAAACCATGCCATCACAAAGGGGCCAGAGCAAAGCCGGTCAGGCCTCCGGTCTCAAGCAGACAGACATTGGGGTGTTTTTTGGCCTCAAACCCCTCAAAGAGAAGGAGAAAGAGGCTGAGAGTGGACCAGCTGAAGTGTCTGCTCCAACACTTGGCGAGAACTCAGGAAAGAGACGACAGAGGAAAGAGAGGACAAGGAGAAATAAGGCTGACACAACCGCAGACACCTCACAGGGGACAGAGACCGTCAATAGCAGCGATGCAGTGAACGCTCATGGAGAAGAAAAGAGAGGCTGGACCGGAGGATGGAGGCGAAGAAGGAACAGAGTGAACGCTGATGGAGAAGTACAATTACCACGTTGTCCGTTCTACAAAAAGATTCCAGGTCAGTGACGGACCATATATCTATTATATTTCTACATGGATCTAAAGGGTTAATGTTTTTTTGGGCCTGTAATAGTAATTTTTTTGTAAAATTTTCTTCAGGTACAAAGTTCGTCATAGATGCCTTTCAGTACGGGGAGATCGTGGGCATCACTGCCTACTTCCTGACACATTTCCACTCGGACCACTACGGAGGGTTGACCAAGAATGCCACGTTTCCAATCTATTGTAACAAAGTAAGGCATGTTTTGGCTTCTGTAAAATATGAATGACTTCTAATATTATTACATTGCATTACTTGGTGTTGATGTTATAGGTAATCTGGTTGGCACTGTTTAGCCATATGTTAATGTACTAACTATATAACCTGTTTTATGAGTTGCTCTGCACAATTCAATGTCTTTTTTTTTGTGCAGGAAACTGTCATGGATGGTGTTTTTAGTTTTAAGCCACACATGAATAGAAGTCTCCCCACAAAGGCCTGTTAGGTCTTGAATATTAAAGCGTATTCTCTGCTTAGAAGAAGCTATACATCCCCCTTTTTCTGCACCTCATTAAAAAGCTCCCAGTCATGGAAGTAAACGCCTGATTCATTCGTTATCTCGCTGCTTTGCATTGACTCGGAGGACTGAAAATTTAATTTGCAGTTGGCAGCTATGAATACTAATTTGCCAAGTGGCTCTAACCATATTGGAGTTGATTGAAATTTGAAGACCTTTGTGTCAGTTGTGCGAAAAGAAAAAAAAACACTTAAAATCCAGAAAATGTAGTTTGTCTGAGTCTCAGCTGGTCTTTACACTCATCACTCTGCAAATTTTGCAACCAATTAAGGTGTGATAAAGCAATAAACTGAATGAATTGAGGTATTCAGCAAAACAAACATAATATTCATGCTTTTATTGCCTCTTTCATGTTAAGTCCCATGCATTTTGTATTGTGCAACTCTATTAAGCTGAGAAGGATATTTAAAAACATAACCTCGGATATAGTATAAAATATATTGACATAAGAGGTTAAATTTAAGTGCTTCTGTCGGACGTGATTTATCAGAGTGGAGTTGGTGTTCTGTGAGATGAGCGCTGACCTGAGCTCATGTAATTGCTGCCTCTTGTGGTTAGATTACAGGGAACCTGGTGAGAAGCAAACTGAAGGTGGCAGAGCAGTACGTCCACATCCTCCCAATGAACACGCCGATCACTGTGGAGGGAGTCAAGGTCATCCTCCTGGACGCCAACCAGTGAGTCATCCAGTTGACATCATCAGCCTCTGAGCAGTGGTACTTAGTACTTAGGAGTGGCCACTCTGATTTTGTGGAGGGATTATTTCGTGGTGACATGAATCAGACATTTAGACATTCCCAGGATAACGACCTAGATTATCTTTGTACTGAGGAATGTGATGTTTTCCAGGATAATTGTCTGGCAGTTCCACCCAGTTTGTACCTTCAACTTTGGACTCAGGCCTAATTACACCAACAGTTCTGATGGCTAGTTCTTAATTGTAAAAACCCAAATAGATACGTACAATATCTACCATCCAATCAAAACTTCTATGAAAGTGTCAATCGGCATTTATCACATCAAGATTTTCCTCTGGTTTTCCTTGATAGAGATGATGCCCCTGTCCTGCAGCTTCTGTATTTGTTCTTTCAGTTGTCCAGGAGCTGCCATGCTGCTGTTCTTCCTGCCCGATGGACAGACAGTCCTCCACACTGGAGACTTCAGAGCTGATCCCTCGATGGAAACCTACCCCGAGTTGCTCAGCTGCAGGGTTCAGACGCTCTACCTGGACACCACGTACGTACCTCACATAAACATGTGCACAGACCAGGATTGGAGAGGTGATGCAAGAGCCTTGAGGTTACGCAGATTTTCAGTCTGAACTCTCTTATCCATACAGCTACTGCAGCCCCGAGTACACGTTCCCCAGACAGCAAGAGGTCATCAACTTCGCAGCCAGCACGGCCTTTGAACTGGTGACACTCAACCCACGTACACTCGTGGTCTGTGGATCCTACTCTGTGGGGAAAGAAAAGGTCTTTCTGGGTGAGTGTTTGTCTTAAACCGGCTTTTCAAGGCAAAACATGCAGACTTGGCATGATTTTATAAATACAGATTATTAGTGTAGAATAATGGGTTTTTGTCTAGACTGAAGGTCATTTAAAGAAAGTAATTCTTTTGATTTGGCTGATTTTTCTGAATGAACAATAAAAGCATGCAATTCCTTTTGAGGTGAAATCCTTGCATCTCAAATGTAGTCATTATCAGGAATTTTAGAGATTACATTTAATCAGCTTGACCACCATATTTCAATTAAGTAGTTTTTTTTTATGCTTGCTTTTTTTAAAATGACTGCTTTATCAACCCAAATATGGGTATTTTGTTCTCAAGGTAATGTTAAAACATGGTGCTCGTGGAATTAAGGTCTCTGTTGATAAAGCTTAACCCTAAACTTTGTGCTCTCTTTTTTTTCTGTAGAATTGAGGCTCTTTTAAGCTTTTTAATTTTATTTTATCTAATTTCTTTGTCCTATTCTTTTTTTTCTCTCAGCCTCCTTTGAAATCAGGGAAAAGTCATTTGCCTTTGAGTTTTTTGTAAACGCTCAGATGGCATATACTGTAATTACAGTGATCTTGTGGTCACTTTACTGGTTAAAAATCAAATGAAGTAATCAAAGTCATCATGGGGCCTATTCCTGAGCACCATCTTCAACCAATATTATGTTACAAACAGTTGGGAATGGGAGTTTCTATGTTTGACACATAATTAGACATTGATAAGTGATTTTTGATGGCTAATTATGCTACTGAAAATGACATGGTAATTTATTAACTAATTTCTCGGGATGGTGATATGACTGAGTTATAAAGTAAGGCATTACAATGACCACAAACTGATGGAAACCAAGAGTAACTGTTTCATTTATTCTGTGGCCTCCATCACTACCTCCCCTCCCCTCCCACTGAAAGGTCAGCAGATATGTCTTTTATTGAAAAGGGACCAGTTTGGGGAACTTGAATTAGTGTGTTTTTGAAAAAAAGGAGCATCTTAATTTGTTCTGTCCTCAGGGGAGGCAAACTGTCCTTTGGTGACACACACATGAATAATGGTTTCTTCCACTTAAGCATTGTGCTTTAGTGCTCAAAAACTTGTGTTTTCCTAAGAGAGTGCCCAGCGTGCATTCACTCTGTAATCAACTTTACTTCAACAAGCTCTGCGTGACATTTGAAAAGGAAAAAACAACAGCCAATTTAAGTGTCTGTATGTCTGTACTCATCCACTTGATATTTATTATTGCACGGTAGTATTTGTGCACTTACAGCACCACGCTTTATAAGGCAGGGAATGCAGTGCATCATATTCAGGAGCCATTTGATTTAATGAATACACGTAGCCTCTAGAGTTTGCACAACATGTTGCAGTGACGTTCCTCAGGGCAGCTTAACTTAATTCTGTATTAAAATGCACAAATAATCAGTGGGGGTAACAAGGATTTTCTAACTGCAAGTACATACATGGTCTGTAAATGAAAAAGCTTAATTTTCCACATCCCTGTTTCTTTCACTGAACCTGTTGTGCTTCATTCGTAGCATTGGCCGAGGTCCTGGGGTCTAAAGTGTGCCTCTCTAGGGACAAATACAACACTATGTGCTGTCTGGAGTCGGAGCAAGTCCGACAAAGTATAACCACGGACTGGAAGGCAGCCCGAGTCCACGTGCTGCCCATGATGCAGCTCTCCTTCAAGGTCAGTGCAGCTGTGTGATTCTT
This sequence comes from Selene dorsalis, assembly GCA_900303245.1. Lineage (NCBI taxonomy): Eukaryota > Metazoa > Chordata > Actinopteri > Carangiformes > Carangidae > Selene > Selene dorsalis. The sequence goes on along the minus strand of OMNW01004920.1, from coordinate 63,894 downwards.
CTAATCTGAACAGGGCAGTCATGCTGGGCACACTGAAACGTTATTATGTTAGGGACATGTTTGGGGAAACAAAGTACACTAGCGAGGGGGGCACAGCAAATCTGGATCCTTACAAATAAACAAACATACTCATCGACATGTATGTAGGAAAGGAGTTAGAATAATTAGAAAATGCTAATTATGGCCAACCCCAGCACATCATCTCTCCAAAGCATTTAAATTTTTCACCTGTAGAAGCACAGACAAGCACCAAGCTTGGTATAATTCACGCATCACTAGGTACAGAAAGGCTGACTTGGGAGTAATGGACAGGGGGTATATTGGCACTGAGACATTCTGAGTAGTCAGCAACAACACCACAGATAAAGTACATTTAAAATAAATCGAAAACATTTAAAGCTAGAATATTGCACAACCTGTATCCACATCCACACACTTCCTCTATTTTAACATGTAAAATAACTAAATTCAAACATGTCTGTGTTTTTGATTGGTGAATGACAGTCTGATTTTTTTTTCCCCCACCATTTGACAGCTGATTAAATAAGTAAAAAAGAAAATCAACATTTTTTTTGTTTGTTTTTTTCTTGTCACTGTCACTTTTTGTCCCCAGAAACTGCAGGATCACTTGGCACGGTTTTCACGACAGTACGATCAGCTGGTGGCCTTTAAACCCACTGGTTGGACGTTCAGCCAGCAGGTGGAATCAGTGGGAGACATTCAGCCTGAGATCAGCGGCAACATCTCCATTTACGGTACGCATGGGTTTTCCCACTGACTTATCCTTATATCCAATCATTTGTCAAAGGACATAACAAACATACAGTTTGTTCACGTGGGGGCATCGACAGGGATAGAAGATAAATGTGGATCTGATTGTGAGGAGCAAATCTTTCTCTTTGCGTTTGGTGGATGATCTTTAACCATCCTGCCACACACTGCTGAAAGTTAACCATAACAGCAGCAAAAACAGGTTCCACTACGTTGCTGTATTTAGCTTGCAGCTCCCTCTTTTGGCAAGGTGAGGATGAGCAATAAACAATGGCTCGTGTCAGATTCGGGTTCACCCAACGAGATGGTTCATTAAGCAAGACCGATGCTGGGTCTCGTTTCCCCGGGTCACGGACAGCGCCGCGGGAGAGTAGTCGAGCATTGAACCCCGGGGCTGAAATGGGTTATGACTTGATTTGCCACTGCGGATTTGGCTTGTTTTCCTTCCTGTCTGCTGTTGCACGTTCTGAATAGATCCATCAACAGCACCAGCCATCTGGCCCGTAACCCACAATCACCAGCTAGAGGCTTTTGCGACGCGCACTCGCTTATAATTTCTTCCTCCTCAGCAGTTTGTGTGTCACTCAGGCGGAAGCCAATTTGTGTGCTCTCTCTCTCTCTCTCTCTCTCTCTCTGCCTTGTGTTTTATCTCCTCCTCGCCCTTCCCAGCCATATGCTGCTACTCCTAATATTGTTCTCTGCATGTGGGAGGATTGAATTTATTCTTGAATGGGCTTAGTTTCATCCCATATCTCCTAAAAGCGGTGGATGAGCACATTAAAACCTGTGGAGGGATGAAGGAGGACAAACAAGAGACGGCGGCTCTGCAGCGGTGTCAAGCTGTTTTCTTATTATCACCTCCACACAGAAATGACGACATGTCATGGTCTTGATGTTTCAACATCTGAGATCCGCTGTGTCTCCATCGGAGACGATCTGAGCCTGTGGGTCACTCTGTTGAGCATCTGGCCCCTCCCCTGAGACTTTGCCCTGTTACTTATCTGACTGGCTTCCTCATACTTCAAGACATCTGGCTCAGTGACAGTGTTTTACCGCAAACCAAACCTCTTTTGAATTCGTGGAATTTGACGTTTCGTAATGGAGAATTTGAGGATAAATATCCAAGCACATGAGCCACGAGTGAAGACTATGTCTGAAAAGTCCCTCCGGTTCAGTTCAAACCTCCTTCATAATTAGTAAAATGAGATAATTAGTGAGTAAAAAAACAAAATGTGCATCATCCTCAGGATTACAAGTCTTTTTTTGAGTGGAAAAGTTTGCGTGCAAGATGTTTACTCCTCTGTTTCCTCACAGGAATCCCGTACAGCGAACACAGCAGCTTTCTGGAGCTGAAGCGTTTCGTCCAGTGGGTCCAACCTCTCAAGATCATTCCTACAGTCAACAATGGCAGCTGGGCCAGCAGGAAGGCGATGGAGAAGTGTTTCAGTGAGTGGCTCATGGAAACTAAATCTAAACTCTAACTTCTTTACTAGAAAAACAGTTAAACCCAGCTGCTCATTGGAAATAACAAACCAACTGATTCTTATTACTTGAAATGCTGCATGAGCAGGGGAACGAATACCTCGTGAGCTCGTAACAATAATACATCAACACTGATTAAAAAGTATTACAGTTTTTGTTTTTATCCTCACAACTGCATTAACTTAAGTGACGACATGGTCTGAGGTCATGGACCACAGTCAGACCTCCGTCACACAGAAGTATGTTACATTGGAACTGAACTGACTGCATCTGTGGCTGCGGTCAGCTGTGGCCGCTCACTACTGTTTGTCACCGAGATGCAAGTGCTGCTTTAAAACTGTGCAATTCCCGTTTTCTAAATGTCTGTTTTTTAGTATGTCATCAAAATTTTCATGCTGAAAAAATAAATGTTTTAAAAATTCTTTTAACACTTTTGCCCGTTTTTTTTATTTTTTATTCTTATTTCTTGGCAACACGGTTCAAGAGATTCAAGGTGACATTGATTTTGTTTTACAAGTTTCAAACTTTGCACAAATGGGTTTCATTTAATTATCTGGACTGTCACATTTTCTTTACATTAGTTGAAATCGTTGCCATTCAAATCATGCATACTGATGGATTTGTGCAGCACCTTCTTCTGCCAAATATAGTATTATAGTGGCTTTTTGAAACAAACTTGTTTTTAGAAAGGCCTTTAGACAGCAGAGACTTTTACATAGAGATAGTTTTTTGAATCTCGCCTATAAATAAGCTTCAT
>OMNW01004920.1:15987-45496 GCA_900303245.1 Selene dorsalis | reverse complement strand
ATTAATCTATTACCTTCTAGTATCTTTAATATTTAGTGAAGTAAATGAAACTAAATGTATTCACAATTCATGTATGATGCATCAAAAAAAGCAGCCTTTCACTGTGGTCTCTGTGTTCACAGATGTACAAGAAAAAAGTGACACTCAGGCTTATTACACAATAAATTCTTTATGTTTAATACAATAAAATGTTTTACATAAGCATTCCTCTGTTTTGAAGTTATTTAAACAAGGCATTGCCCCAAAATGAAAAAGAAATATTGGGCCAGATTATAATTTCTATGTAATTCATTCATTCATTTTTCCAAATATTTTCAAATATATTCCTGAGGACAACAGCATTTAACACCGGAAAGCATTAAAAATTTTACCCATAAAAATCAATTTTTCCCTCCTTCAATTCCATTCCAAAACAAGTGGAGCAAACACTCCGTTCAGCACAGGCTGGGCACCACGTCACTGATCAGAGATCCATGTGTTGAGAGGGCTCAAGAGTTGTGGCTGTATTGGACAAAGAATGGGGAATGCCAGTATTGATCACACTCCTGGCACCTATAAATATAATGCAAGTGTGATTAAAATAATTAAAAATGACTGATAAAAAAATACAAAGCGAGAAAAGGAGAAAGTGTAATAAGAAAATTAAAGCTACAGCTGAACTTCCCCTGTTAATTACTGATACATGCAACCATGTGAATAGTGATAAAACATTGCAGCAACAGTGTGTGTGCGTGCATACATGTGGATTGTGTATGTTCAGACTTGTCACCACCAGTAATAGCTGCCTCTGTGAATGACAGACTTTGGAACAATGAGAGTGTATCTGCATAAACAAACTGTTTAATTTCTAATGACCAGCAGCAAATGTCTTGTTATATACGAAACAGCATATTTTCAGATTTTTTACATATTTTTAATAGTACTTCACTTTTTTTTGTTAAATAACGCAATATTGTTTGGGAAAAAACTTGGCAAAGTGCACAAAGTGCTTAAGAATAATATATAAACATCATTTATTTTTTTTCTTCTTATTTATAGTTTGGGTTTTAAAATCACTCGAAAGCAAAGCTCAATTTTTAAAATTAATATAGTAAGACATTGCTTGGCACCTGTTACTACAGTGTAGATTATGACAATGTACAACACAAATATACAGTGAAATGATGTGGCATTTGTGCTTTGGGCCCCAGTCCAGCTTTACACTATGATATTCCCCATATTTATGACATTTTTAGACTCTCTCTGTTGTACAAATGCTTCAGCGTGTATCTTATCATTCAGTGAAGCTATTTCAGAGGAATGTCTAATTCAGGGAAATTCATAAAACTGATGTGACTCATAAATAAAACAAGTGCATTGTTCTGATCATATGCAAATACGCAAACTTCACCTTCTCGGGCAAGTGAAGTCTTCAACATCACGCTGTGAAAACTCGCAAAATTGCAAATGATTATTGCCTTCATGGGAGTGGACTATGTACTATGCACTTGACCCAAAATCTCATAGAACTAATCACTACACAGCAAAAGATCACACCTTCCTAGCCATACATATATGAAATTCTTTAACAGTACATTTACCCACTTCATGGGACATTAAAGAACCTGAGGATGCCAGCATGCTGCTACCAACTTAAACTTGCTAGGAAGGCTGAGACACTGAGCCTTTGGCAAGAGCAGCGTGATACGTCTCTGCTCAGAGGAGTATTGTCTTTTTCTTTTGTCTCTTATTTTCAGACGACTGACAGCTGATAACATTAAAACACTTATAACTGAAAATGATCTAATCCATTTTCCAGATGATACTAAGTATTCAATTTTATAATAAAAACAGGTCCATCATCTTCCCCATTGAAATTTATAATCACTCTATTCAGTTTCAGTGCAAAATTTCCATAGACCTATTAGTGCTTCTCAAAAGAGTGTTTTTTAAAAATCATATTACATAAATATAAAAATTAAATGATACCCAAATAATCAATGCTTTAAAAGTTTTCAACTCTAACCTAGTTTCCAATTTATTTTTCCATGAGATGGCGATCGAGTATTGTGCTCTACACATGCACTGGACTGCATTAGACAGGTTTATGATCAGTTCCTGGGGAGACTACTCTCCAACGCCAAATGCCAATTATTTCAGTTATTCAGAAGCCGATTCCATGCACCAAATGCGAGTGCCAACTTTTGCCCGTCCTTGCTCGCCCTTGTCCAGTAGCTACTACTGCAAAAGCTGGAAAATGGAGAGACACATATTCAGATATGATTCCCCAAACCCACAAAAACTGGCAGCAAATTTTCCGGGCCGGTAGAATAACATGGATATTTCACAATGCCTGTCGACAAAGATCAGATCAAATGTGACGCCATTATTCTGAAGAACAACCTGAAGAAGTGGAATAAATGTCACCATCAACACATGAACGCGGAGTGCCACTGTAAATTTTTTTTTTTCTAACGAGTGCTGGTTTTCAGGCCCAACTACACATGCAAAATGCTTTTTTTATGTGCTCCGAATGTGCAGTGTCCTGCTGGGCCTGAATCATCCCTGAATGCTTTGACCGCTTAGCCAGTTCCTGAAACAGTCAGTCAAGTACGTCAGTAGGTCAGTCAGTCTTTGATATCATCTGGTCCAGTTGGTTAGGTTGGCGGTCAGTTGAAATACAGTTCTTTCGTCAGCATAGAGACCACGCAGGGAATCTGCTTTTTCTCACTGAAGCGTGGGTCTTCAGACCAGGACTCAAAGCTGGTGGCCACCATGTAGTTGACCCGTGTCAGAATCTGCATTATCTCCAGCTGCTTGCCAAACTCGTTGAGGACGTTGCAGAGCGCCTGGACAAACCAGGAGCCGCGTCCAGGGTTTCTCCATGAGTAATACCCTGAGAAAAAAAAAAAAATCTCAAGTCAGAACACTTTTACTTCAACCATTCATTAATTTGACAATGAAACATTTCCTTTAAAATGAGACTTGGGCAACAGTGTTGTACCTGGCACAGTGGAGTAGGCAAAGAGGAAATCTGCCTCTACAGGGATCTTATGTCTTGGATTAGCATCTGTCTCCAGGGTGTCGTTTGGCGGACCCGAATCTGTCTGTATACCATCATCAAATTCGGAACCCCGACAAGCCTGGTGAAGTAAATGAAATGACATTTCATTGTGATCCTGAGTAGTTTTCTCAACGATGACCTGGTGAAGCAATTAAAACATTAACTATTTTTAAAAGCTGGGATGGGCACATTTTTTTGCACAGCAACCATCATCTGTCCATGGGGAACTACTGAGAGCCATTCAAATGTTTTTGTTGACTTCTACTGTAACATTCATGTTGGATAATCACTACTACTACTACTACTACTACTACTACTACTACTACTACTACAACTGCTTTTGTACATCACATCATCATTTACAAATGAAAGAGCTGCATACCTGGATGAAGAAGAGTTTTGGCTTTCCAACTAAGCTTTTGCACATGTCCCCCCTGAACAGCGAGGTCATGGTCTTGATGGGCATGGCTCCATCTGTGCCGTAGATCATGCCCTCCTCACCGTGGCTTAGCAGGATACAGGCGAAACACGAGCTGTCACTATGGTCTTCCTCCGAGGCTGACCCATACACACACAAACAAATACTCAACTCTTAGCTCAGCCCGGGCCTCGTTGAACTTCTTGTAATCAATGTACAACCTCAGTGATGTAATGGCTCCTTTTAACCACACGACTTTTACATCTATGTTAATGTTGAAGACCTTAACAGCACTTAGGGGAATAAAGTGTATAAAATGTCACAGGTTTATCCTCAGGGGACCATGAAAGTGCAGATCAAAGTTAATTATAATCTTTTTATTGAATGTTGAGGTTTCTTATGAGGAACTCAAAGGTTCCATTTGTCTAAAATTATTAGAATTTGTCCATTAAGAATACACAATAATGTCATAGAAGACCAGCCATTCATTTATAAGAGCCTGTCTCATGGAAGGAATACCTTACAAAGGTAAACATTTTGAACTGATTGTAAAGCAAGACCAAATTATCATGGCTCACCCAGTAGGATGAAACCTATTGTTATATTAATGATGCAAGATCAGAACTGAATTTAGTGACGTGGCTGACAACAAGATAAGATTGGCAGCTTCTAAAAATAGCAGCCATTTAAATGTCACATCATCATATCATATCAAAAAAAAGGTTCACCAGCCATTTGACGTTAGAAGTGACCTTTCAAATGTCTTCACAATCTAAGGCTAAAGTCATTCTGGTCGCTTGCTATAACACAGTTAGTTTTACAATGGCACCACCTGCTGTCTGACGTGGTGATTCTAGGGAAAAAAATACAACATTCATAAAGATATCGGGGCTGAAGTATCAACCTGTGTGTACAGATAGAAATGCATCTAAGAGGGATATTTAAAAGCACCTGACTGTGTGTATATCAAACCTAAGGGCTGACATTAGATTTTGTGTCGAACACGAGCTATCCTGTGTTTTTCTGCCAAGCAAAAAAAACAGCAACAAAAAAACATCTGTGCTACCAGGGCTTTGAATCATATTTTCATATTCCTTCCATTGAAAATGATATAACCTAGCTGCCGTGACCAGCAGCTGGTGAGAGAAAGAATATGGCTGAATATAGCTGAAGGTTCAAATTATCATCAACGATTACATAATTAAGATGAGATGCATGACCACATTGAGCCAGAGAAAACTCGGCTCAGTAAGTTTGTTTCTTTGCATTAATAAATACAGTTTAATAGTGGGTCACCATACCTTCATGAATACTAGATCTGTCAGCAACTACGATGAGACTGACACTACACAGAACAACATTTCTCTAAGCAGTTGTATCTAGACAAAGTTAAATTATCTCTTCTGTGACTGTGGAACCCGAAAAAGGTGCTTAGATCCCGACACTAAACAACTGAGGATTTTCCTACTCACCTTCTCTGAGAAGACGCTCCATCTTCTCACAAGTCTGATCGTTGTAGATGCAGACATCGAAGCCCAGGCTCTTGAAGCACTTGAACAGCTCACCTGCGTCTCGGTCCGTGCCATTGCGTACATTCATCCCTGATGAAACAATTTGTTTAGAGCACAAACTGTCTCTGCAATAATATTATAGTAGAATTAAAAGCGCAACGTGTTTGCCGTACCTGTCTTTTCATCAAAGTTTTTGTTGTTGATGATGATGCACTTGCCCACTCGCTGGTGGCTCATCTTATACTGGAATGTTGGTGAAACAATTCTGTAATGGCTTTCAGAAGAGTAGTCCTGCTCCCGCGTCTGGCCATCCTTATTCTTCTTACTGGTGGAATCAGAGAGAAACAAAATATTTAGGTAACACTTCCATAATATCATTATAAAAAATAAAAAAAGAACTACACTACAATATTAACTAGTAACATACATTTTTAAGCTACAGCTACACTAAATGTAAACAATATAATATATCACATCCATGACAAATGTCCTGATAAAAAGACATACAAAGACTAAAAATAGGATTTAGAATAATAACATTCAAGAGAATAACAAATGCACTGGCCTTTCAATTAAATCACAGAATCGTGATGCAGCCAAACCAAAGTTCTTAAAGCTACAAGTTAGCAAGAAATGCTAATCTTCAAGTCCATAATCTCACTATAATATTCACTCTGACTGTATATGGCTGCGTTCTGTACATCAGAAGTTTTCTAGAAAATGTTCTTGACTCTTAAAGAATATGACAGAAGTTACTTCAGCATAAGTAAATGTCCTTCCAACATAACTGAACTCACATCAAAATGAAAACACTCTGAACCACTTACTCAGAAACCAAAGAGTACATACATTTTCAAATAAGGCATTAATGTCAAGGCCAAATTTGGTCGCAGTAATCCACCGTCGGGTTAAGGAAGAAACTAGAACATTTTCGCTCTGAGTAGATTTTTTAAAAATTATAACCACATCAATGTAGATTGAGCGAGAGGAAATCTTCAACGAGTGGCAATTCTCACAGACCTGTCATATTTCCATTCTTTAAAAGATCCATCCAGATAGCTAAGCCAACAGTGGCCCACTGGGGGCTCACAAAATCCAGGCTTGTTCCAGAAGAGCCTAGTCATCAGGTTACTCAAGCACAGGAACAATACACAGCAATGCAGTCCAACAGTCTCACGCACATACACTCGCAGGCACCATAGCCATATTCTAACAAACATGTGATCCAGAACTTTTTGAAGCCCCCCCCTCCCACCTCCAAATTGTGCCAACATACTGTACCAAACAATTGCGTGAGGGTGGGCAAAGAGCTGCAACTCTGTTTTGCTGTGGGCTGGGCATGGTGGAAAGAGCAGCAGGTAGGAGGACGGTGAAGAGGAATATGAGGCAGTTCTGTCGGTCTTACCTGGGTTCGTCATTAAGCGCTACGCCACTCTGCATCTGAAATGCGTTGGTTTTGTCTCGTTTCTTTTTTTTCCCCCAAAAGAGTATGTTTCTCCAGACCTGGCAGCTTAATTTTTGGCTGTGTGCTAGGATACTGACATGCTCTCTGTACTGGATGGAGACCTGACTGGGCCAGCGGGTGCTGAGGACAGGGGCGGCGCACTGTGAGCCCCCTGAGTCAGCACCCTCGCTACCACACCAGCGCTTTCTAAAGGCCTATTCACACATGGCCCCTGCACCTCGCTGCCTGCTGAGGTCAGACAGGGCAACAAGTTGCTCCCGTGCTGACAGGCACAGAATCCACCTGTACTGACATACGTACTGTGAGTGCCTGACTACTTCAACCTTTACACTAGGAGGACAAGGAGTATGTCTAAAAATATAAATTCCTGAGAAACCTTACTAAACAACTTAACTTACTACAACTAACCAAAGAGTCTTTGATTGATGATTTCTGTCTTGGTAAAGCAGTGATTTGTCCTACATCCAACACGCTAAAATACACATTATCCTTTTGTCTTTATGATGTAACATTTATTTTAAGTCTTTTATAGTTTAAAGATGACTCAGCATCACAGGCATGACTAATGAGGTGCCACGAGTTGATCTGTTGAAAAATTTCCATGTACTGTAGATAAGGTAACATTAGTTTTAGGTCATACGTGTAAGTATAGCACCTCTGTCTGTTATAAAGAAGCCATGACTAAGTGGCTAAGAAGTGGCTAAAAACCACTCAGCACATTATGAATACCAACAGTTACATGTTTATGTCGTAATGTACAATAACAACTATTGTATTTAAACAATATGATTTTAAAAGTGACTCTGTTATCTTAAATCTAACATTCATTGTTTTTTTTTTCTTAAAAAATAAGAATCATTTCTTACTATCCTGATAGTGTGAGGTAAAAATATAAATACAAACACAGATTACCAGTGTCTGGAAGGAATATGGATGACTAATATTCCTTCACTATAAAGACTCACAGTGCCACCTAGTGAGTGAAACTGGAATGGACAAAAGGGAATCCCTTCATGTAAGACACTGGAATATAATCATTTTTTTAGACCCTGGTGTAGTACAGTCTAATTTTGAGCTGCCACTTGAGGACTGACCCCAGTCCCAAAATTGAGTTTAAGTTTGTAGTCACATTCCTTCCCCCATTATACTAATTAGTCTATCCAAAACTGGGTTGTTGTGTCAAATCAAAGGTATATAACTCATATCTTTTAAAGTTTTGATTTCTGAAGGCAAGGAGGGACCAAAACCACAGAGCTGTACAGAGCTGAAAGGTCAAAGCCGTGTGAAGTTTGTGATGCCTTCTCATAGTAACCGCTTGAGCAAATAAATGGCTGTAGCACCACAGCAGTGTTTTTACAAGCACAATTTGCCCAAATCAAACAATAGCAAATCTGTTGTGGAGGACAAAACAGTAAACTGTACTCCAACAGCACTGGGGGGAAAGATGAATAAAAAAACAAACCACTAATTGCCAGTGAAGAAACTGTCATATATACAGAACGAAAGGTTGAAGGGCTGAAGAAGGGATAAAGCTGCAAATCACGCATCTTCAAATCTCTACTCATGCATTCCTCTTAACCATAACAACTAAAATATGCACATATTAGTCAAAGGATAGATGGATGTCGCAACCTCATCTAGTGGCGCAATAGAAATCCCCACTAACTAGGGAGTGAATTAAAATGAAAGTGAAACACAAGGTCTGTTTGAGCGAATTTAATCCCTAACAGCCAAATCAGACCGATAACCCCATACATCTCAAATGGTTGTATGGATTTCCCTGAGTAGATAGAGTACATAAGCAGGGAAATAAAGTTACCTCCCGAAGAGCAGAAATCTCCCCTTGCGGTCAGGCCTCGCATCTGTTTCGTCTCCTTCCTCGGCTTCACCACCAAGATCAGCTCTCTCAACAGGTTCTCCAGCCATCTGCAGTTAGTATCACACGTATTAAATCTTAGCCTACAGTGGTTTCCATGGAAATTAACTGTGCTACGGCTAACATTACTTTAATGCTAACTTTGCTGCATTTTGCCCCCTCAATCGCAGCTGATGTCAATACTGCTTATAAACGGCTGTTCAAACTCTTTTTAAACATTATGAACATTTCTCTAACAAAATTAACACTACATTAGATCGTTAGCTTCATTAAAAAGTGTTTACGTTATGAGTTAAACTAACTTGGTAGCTGCGCTGACCATGACGTTAGCATAAACACAAACAGTGCCAGGTCTCGCTGAATTAAAACAAACCCACTTTCAGCAGCTGTGTTAGCATGAACTTACTCTCTGTTGTTGTAGTTGTTATTATTATATGAAAATTGCGCAATATTTGGCGGTGACTGGCTTCTTCTACTCCAACTCCAAAGTTTCTGTTCCTTAGAAAACTTTGTCAAGAAAACGAAAGTATTTTACGTTCAGCCTCAAACTCCCGTGGTGCGTAATTACGTCATAACTGTGCGTCACCCACTTCTGCCAGGTTTGGTGCCCATAGCAACAAAGAAAGTTACGGAACAGTTACAGAAAGCAGTAAGTCAAATAATTTTTGGGGAAAAAATTACACTTAACTACTATACTAAAATATAACGAACACTTTATACAACACAACACAACACAACACATCATTAACCTTCAGAATAGACACGAGACTCTATTAAGAGTAAGGAAACACGTCAAACATGTATTCTCACTTTAATTGATTCTGTTGAATAATCTCACTGACCGTGAGCTAAAAACTTTATCCATATCAGTCCATGCCCCATTTATACAGTATTTAATTCACCATACAACACAACAACCCTGTATGTTCAGATGACATTAACTGTTTACCCATACTTCCTCCTTTGCATTTGCTCTATAATAACCACTTTACAATGTATTACACTCTTACTTCCAAGTGTCGTGGCAAAATGCCCAAAGTTGAACTAGCTGTCCAACTCAGGATGATTACTCATATGCAGTGACATCTGAACTCTCTTGTCACTCTCTGTCCCTCTCCCTCCCTCTCTCTCTCCCTGCAGACAGACAGCTGAGCTTGACCAGTCCTCTAGCATGAGACTTGGAAGTGGGCTGGTCCATCATGGGACATGGTGTCAAGTAAGAGACAGTTTCAGAGTTTCACAGTCACAGAGCTAAGTTTACCGCCACCAGAGACGGACTAACACCGCTGTCTGGGAGTCAACACTACCAGTTGCTCCACTGAACTCCTGTCTGCCTGCCTGACCTGACTCCTGCTTTTGGCCAATATTTTACACTAGTTCTTTTCTTCTCAAATATATTTTTTAAGGTTTTTTGGGAAAAGGACAAGCAGTCACCATGCAGTCCTGTGCCAGGTGTGGGTTCGTGGTCTACCCAGCCGAAAAGATCAACTGCATCGATCAGGTAAAATGAAAAGATTGTGAGTTTTAAGAGTGACAAGTTAGTATGAAAGTAACTTTAAAGTAAAAGTATTTAACTATTTATCAAATTTTACAAAACAGATTTGTCGATGGGTAAAATTGAGCAGATGGAGGCATCATAATAATCCAGGCTCAATTATTAACCACAGAAGAACATAAACAACTTTAATATGCCAAAATTTGACCCTAACCCTTGACCCAAACCCCCAAAACCTGTAGATGGATGTAATAGAATACAGCATCCACCAATAAATGTATTTGGAAAAACACAAAAGTGTAGTTAGACTAAGATATCATTGTACTTAATGAAACACTTTTAATGTGCTATTGATTTGAGCATTATTCTTGATATAAAACACATAGCAATCCATTTCCACAGAAAGATTTACTTCTTTAACTTCTTGTAATATTGGTACTGCAGCATTTAAAACAGCCGTGTATTATAGCACAGACTGGTTTCTGAGATGAGATGTCTTTTTCAAAAATTGACTTGTACAAAGTTTAACAGTCACAAAAAGCCTACATCTGAGAACAAATTTGCGTGTCCAATTGCAAGAACACACTGATTGCTGTTCTTATTTTGGGTCATGTTCAGTCAGAGCTATCTCATTGATCTGATGTTATCTGTGTCAAGTTATCTGTGCAAATTTGTAAACATTTTTTGTTCCCAGCATGATGACCAAGATTGAAGTCATGACTCCTAAATTTGAGATCGGAGCTGGCTTGGTAAAATAACGTGGTTTGTCTTTTCATCTGTCAGAACTGGCACAAAGCGTGTTTTCACTGCGATGTCTGTAAGATGGTTCTCACCGCCAATAACTTTGTCAGCCACAAGAAGAGACCATACTGCTCAGTGTGAGTACCAGACACCAGTAACACATGATTGTATGCATTTTTATATGAGCATTGTCTTCAAAACTGATCAAATGTCAGTTCCCAGTGGCAATTTTGGTGCAATATAGATCACTTATCCCTTTGTTTTTTTTACATTGACACTTAATGACAACCATTTCTACTCCGCCTCCAGACACAATCCAAGGAACAACACATTCACAAGCGTCTACGAGACCCCCATCAACATCAATGCAAAGAAGCAAAGCAAAGCGAGCAGTGAGGTATGATGACGTCACACGCAAAAACACAGCAGTGGCAACACGAGATGAAATATTTCGGCCTTGGTCTGGTGTATTCCTGACAGGCTGACATAAGTCACTGTCTATGTGAGAGGATCAGTCACCAGTGGTTGGCTGTGGAGATTGCAATTCACAGTGGTCATTGTGTTGGCTTAGGTCATCATTGTTGTATATATAAAAAAGGGGGTGAATACATGCATCACAGCTGAATTTAGAAACACCTACACCTCATTCAGATCAATAAGTGCATGTATATATTGTTTCAAAATTCCAAAAAGGAATCAAAGCGGGTCAGTTCCTCTGTGAGGCACCGATGGTACGTCGCCTCAGGTCTGTTGACCTCTGAACATACATGAAGTCAGAACGCTATAAGAACACATATCCTGTTCTGTCCCATGAAAATGGTCTCATTCCCTGAGAGGTGCACTGCTGCTCTGAGTCCACGGTGACAGCAGTGGTGTGGAATGGAGAGTGTGGCCCAGGTTATTTCTGTGACTGTGACAGAGGCGAGACAACCCCTCTGCTGAGCCCACTTTATGCCTCAGGGGGCTAAAATTATAGGTCAGGAAAAACAGCCTCACCTCCCTTCCTCTCGTCTGCCCTGCCACCTGCTCCTGTCTGTCTGAGTCTGTCTGCGTCTATGAGTTCATGCAGTGCTCTTATGCTTATATTAGCAGTAGGCTAGCAAGCTCTTCGGCTACACTGCTATATGCAAATAGACATAGGACAGGACTTAACTTGCTGATATTTGATCTGAGGGCTGACCTCAGACTGTACTGATGAAAAAACATACTCTGGTTAACAGGCATATGCTTCTAATTAGTTTCACTCAGCTGATGAATTTCAACATACTGTATTTTATTATATTTATTGTAAAGACCAATAATCCCTCACTCATCTGTGCTGTCTCATATCTCCTGCTATTCTAATATTAGTCTCCAACTCTTCAACAGCTTAAGTGTGATTAGGAAACAGCTCAGAGATCCATCACTCAGTCTCCATTTTGGATCCTTCCTGGCAGGTCCAGCTTCATCCTGACTGGAGCATCTAAGATATTAATAATAGCACGCTAATATTATATCTTTATTATTAAGCATTGGGAGTTTCAGGTTGTCTGGGTTCAACCTGACTTCATAAGAATGAAGTGATGTTTGGTGCTGTGGCTCTGAAGTCAGGATAATATCAGTCAGGGCTGTCAGGTTGTATTATGATTTGTTTATTGTCCATGCATTAAAAGTAGATATAAAAGTAGACGCAGCAAACAGGTATGGTCCGTGCATGTGCAAACGTGTGCTGGCCTTGGCTTAATGCTTGTCGTCTATGTGCATTTGTAGCTGAAGTATCGCGAAGATGGCGAACGCTTTATGTCCACCTTCCACTATGACATGAGGTCCATGGAGCTGGAGAAGGCTCTCCTAGCCAAACAGATGGCCAGCCAGGTGAGCTCCCGGCAGAGCAACTGGCCCTAACCCCGAGCTCAAAGGAGTCCCTGCCCAAAATCTTTATCTTTACTTAAGTAATAAAAAGTAGTTAATCAGTTTGTTTCACATATCTTGAATTTATAAAGAAAACAACATTACTCCTTTGCAATTTGTCCATTGATCTTTACAGATCAGTGATATTATTGACTTGAAAAATGTGATTTCAGTTATCATAAATAAATAGACTACACCTAACCTATGCTCTTTTCTATTCGGTGTAACACCACCTGTACAACTCTGCAGAGCAAACACTGGTGTATTTGCTCTTCTTAACATATGCTAACAAAGGCTAACTGGGTGGAACTTAACAAGGCTTGAAAATGTACAGCGAATGTATGAAAATGACCAGATTTGTTTTTGATGTCCAAACAGGCCTTCCATTCTCAATCTCACGAGTTCTCACAGCAGCAGACATGGTATTCAGGCTCAGTGACCAGCCAGGAGATAGTAACAATGTCTCAGGCACAAAAGGCCATCAGTGATGTGAGTACTCTTTTTGTCCCCTCAATCAGTTTTTTGGGGGTATAAACTTCATAATACATGATTGTTGTCTTTTATTTTCTGATTAAAGAAGCAATTTTATTTCCATTTGATTCACATTTAATGGACTAAACTTGACAAATACAATATAAATTAAGTTTTTTGTGGTGAAAGAGTGGGTCAAACTTTAGACTCTAAGTACTGGTCAGATGTCTTGACTTGATTTTGTTTGGTGACAGGTGAAGTATACAGAGGAGTATGAGCAGTCAAAAGGAAAAGGCAGCTTCCCTGCCATGATTACACCAGGTTACCAGGCTGCTAAGAATGCCAATACCCTGGCCAGTAATGTAAGTGGATTTTTTTTGTATGCATTCATTTTAGCAGTTTGTTTTAAGTGCAAACACATTTCCTTATCAGTGGCTGCTATTTGTTTCCTTTCTCTGCAGCTGGAATATAAAAAGGGACACGAGGAGAGAGTTTCAAAGTACACAACATTTGTTGACCCCCCAGAAGTGATTCTGGCCAAGAAACAGGGACAAATTGTCAGCGATGTAAGCTTTATTTATTTTACATTAGACAAGACAAAACTAACTTAAAGCACAGATATTATTATGTGTCTGAATCATTGTTTTTGTCTTCCAGTATGCATATACAGAAGAGTATGAGCAGCAGAGAGGAAAAGGCAGTTTCCCAGCACATCTTACGCCGGGATACAAGATATCAAAGAAGGCCACCGAGATGGCCAGTGATGTTAGTGGCAAGATAAAAATGCATATTGTAAGTATTTCAACACTGTCATTGGTTTACAGAGGAAAATGTTTTTATGTCCAACCAGATCAAGTATCGTCAGACATATGAACAAGAGATGAAGGGTAAAGCCAGCACCGAGGTTGCCGTAGCTGAAGCAGCTTATGCCAAAGAAAACGCAGAGAACTTCAGCCAGGTAAGGAATTACTCTTACCAAGAAATGTTGTTTTAATTTTCTTCTTAATTTTCTTAAATTTTTTCCTTAATTAAAAAGTGGAGGGTGAATTATCGAAAATATACTGTAGAGAGGATGCAACAGAGAGATTTTGCCTGATTCCAAAGATTTCCTGGGATTCATACCCCTGGTTCTTGCATTTGCATTGCATGGCTGACATATCAGCACATATTGTAATGTGCTTTAAGTAGCTCCTCTCTTTGTAGATTGCATATACTGAGGAGTATGAGCAGCAACGAGGCAAAGGAAGCTTCCCTGCAATGATCACTCCTGGTTATTATCTGGCAAAGAAGGCCCAGGAAAATGCAAGTGATGTGAGTATCAACTTTTCAACAGACATGCAAACATACACTGGATCCATAAGAGTAAGTCACTATAGTTGCTGAGTTATATCAGTTGGTTAAATTGAGCTAAATTCAGTGGTTGGTGTGTGGAATTAAAAATGGAGCCTGGATCAGTTGTGCAACCATTTGAACTTGCAAACGCTGTGAAAACAATACAGACTCAAGAGTGTAAGAGCTTCATCCATCAAACATCCTTGTCATCACTGGGCAGAATAGATGAGGCGACTACAATGAGAAGTCCTCACCATGATGTCATTCTTTAAACTCTCCACCTTGACCAAATTAGACTCTGTGTGTGTTTATGTGTATGTTCTGCTAATCTCCTGATCCTTCAGTAGCACTACATGTTGCCCTTTTGCTGTGTTTGCTCTAAGTCATCTTTCATCCCTCTGCAGCTAAAATACAGGAAGGACTTAAACAAGATGAAGGGCACCTCGCACTTCCACAGCCTGACATCCGAGGACAATCTGGCTCTGAAGAATGCCCGAAAGATCAACAAGCTTGTCAGCGAGGTGAATTTGTCAGTCACTGACAGGCTCTCAAGGCAAAAGACATATCTTCATTTATCACATGTGCTGTTTTCTGCCTTTTCTCCAATCATGAGACATCATTAAATCAATGCTAACGCTGCGGACAAAGCATTTCCAGATACAAATCCTGCTGCTTGGTGTGTGTGTTTGTGTGTGTGTGTGGTCAAGAGCTGAAAATACTGGGCATACTGTGTCAGTGTCCAGCCAACATGAAGCCACTCAATCTACATTTTTGTCGTCTCTGAAATGCCTGTCCGATGGGGTTACAGCTTACCTCCAAGGCCGTGGGACGTCCTGTCAAACTAATGTTACCTCACACATGAACACACTCCTGAACATCTATTTTGAGCCTTGGGAATATGTCATAAAAGAAATTACTCAACCACAATTATTTTTGATTTTTTTAAGTTTTGGGGTTTTATTATGTTTGTTGGTGATAAAAAAAAATCTCCATGTGTGGTATTTCAATAGGAAGGTGACTGAAAAATCGAATAAGGTCATGTTATACTCTTGTTTGTCTCGATGACTCTTGAGTTATGACAGCGTGTCAGTGATGCTGAGTGATTGGTTGCAGGCCCTTTATTGTGTATATATATATAGCACATAACATGAAATGGAATGGCTGGCATCTCAGCGGTCTAACTGTTCAACAAGACAGTTAAAAATGTTACAAAGCCACTGCTTTAATTTTTCCTATTCTCCAACAGGTGGAGTATAAGAAGGACTTAGAGAACACCAAAGGTCACAGCATCAACTTCTGTGAGACGCCACAGTTTCAAAATGCAGCTAAAGTTGCCAAGTTTACCAGTGATGTAAGTTTTTTGTTGTTTCTTTTTTTGGCAAAACCTATACCACAAAGTTCAACATTCTCATTTGTTCTCCATCTTTCTATATCTTTATAAGAACAAGTACAAAGAGAAGTACACCAACAACATGAAGGGCCACTATGAAGACTCAGGAATTGATAAGAAAACCATGCATGCCATGAAAGCCAGGAAACTGGCGAGTGACGTAAGTCTTTTAAACTCCATTTATTGGTTTCATATTAAATTGCTGCCTTGATTCTAAAAAGCTGTTCTCCACCTGGTGACAAACAAGTGTAGTTTCATAAATACACAGTAAAATAGAAATATTACAGTTATTATATATATAAATCTTTACATCAAGATATCTCACAATTGATAAACATCGATTTTGCTGAGATTATCCTCTTGTGCATTTCAGATTACTTATAAACAAGGCTGTGAACAGGAGCAGGGTGACTACAACTACCCAGCCACCCTCACACCAGGTTACAAAAGCCAAAGGAAACTTGACCCACTCAAAGACGTGAGCTCGCTCAAATTTAATCCACATCTGAAGTGTGATCTTAACAGTTGAAATCAACATGTAGACTCTATGCCAATACACATTTATATGTTTTTTGTGACAGATTTTGTGTTTATTAACAATGTTTCCTATGTTACTGCAGAAGAACTACAGGCAACATATTGACCAGGTCAAGTACAGTCCAGTGACAGACACGCCTGAGATCATTCTGGCCAAGAAAAATGCTCAGCTTGTCAGCAATGTAAGTAAACACCTTGTTGATGACTAATGCTACCAATGATTGATACTGAGCACTTTGATTAACACCAACTTTAATCAGCGCTTTTCAGCTACACACTGTACTTAGGAGCACTGTGCTGACCCGGGTTTTTCATTTGTAACGTGAATGTGTCCTTTAGCTGAATTACAAAGCAGGCTATGAAAAGACGAAGCACCAGTACACACTGTCCCAGGATCTGCCCCAAATCAAAAAGGCCAAAGCCAACGCTGCTTTGTGCAGTGATGTAAGTCAACACTCAGACACTACCTCACATGCATGTACAAGCCTGTGTTCACACTTTCATGCACAAAACCAAGACTAAGCACGTGGTCGCAGGAAACTGAACATGAGTCACATGAATCTTTAATTCATCAAGTAATGATTTGACCATCTGTATTCGTGACTACAGATTAAATATAAAGAGGAGTGGGAGAAGACTAAGTCTAAAGCCTGTGACGTTGGCATGGACGACCTGAGTATCAAAGCAGCCAGGGCTTCCCGAGACCTTGCCAGTGATGTAAGCAAACACACACTCTTCAAGAGGGGAAGAGCTAATGGCTTTCCAAGAAACCTAAGTAGATTTAATTGCATATGATAGCTGCCAAATGAAATTAATTGAAATGGATATGTGTTTCAGATTAAATACAAAGAGACGTATATGAAGAACAAGGAAAAGGCAGTGGGGGTAAACATGAGCGATTCCAAGACTCTGCACTCTCTCCAAGTGGCTAAAATGAGCAGTGATGTAAGTTTTTTTGATCAGTGATTACAGGCATTAAAATACATGTTTTCATGTCCTGTAACAGTTGTTTTGGGGACCCCAGGGACACAAGATGTTCTCATACAACTTTTCAAGGACTTATATTTATTATCGCCCCATCAGATTCAGTACAAGAAGGGCTCCAAAGAGAGCCAGGCGCAGTACACCCTTCCTATGGATATGATCAACCTGAGCCATGCCAAAAAGGCCCAAGCCCTCGCTAGCGACCTGGAATACCGCACAAAGCTCCACGAGTACACAGTGATGCCGGATGACATCAAGATCCAGCAGGCCAAGAAGGCTTATTCTCTGCAAAGCGAGGTACAAGACAGGAGGAAGAGAAGAACCATCATCGTTTTTTTTTGTTTTTTTTTAATATTTTTAATGCTATGCAACTAAATCCTACCATGTTAATGATGACGTTTTTGTCCTTTACTCCATAGAACAGCTATCGTTCAGACCTGAACTGGATGAAAGGAGTGGGTTGGGAGGCTGAAGGATGTCTTAACATAACCCAAGCAAAGAAAGCAGGAGAGCTGCTCAGTGATGTCAGTGCAGTTACTATTTTAGTGTGCATATTTTGGTGAGTTGTATTACGCACACATGCATTCATCTACCTTACTGTCTTTCACTTATTTCAGACAAAATACCGTCAGAAGGCAGATAAAATCAAGTTCACCCAGGTGGCGGATGATCTCTCCATCAAACATGCCAAGAAGAGCCAGGAACTTCAGAGTGACGTAAGGGCTTCACTTTAAACCTGTCGCTGTGTACGCGCTATTTACGTCTCATGGTCACGGTACACGTCTGTCTGCTTCTGTCTTTCAGTTACAGTACAAAGCGAACACAGAGCAGATCATACACCAGTACACCATGACAAAGGATGAGCCACTCTTCAGACAAGCAAAGGCTAATGCCGACCTTCTCAGTGGGGTAAGTTCGGTGAAGGTCACTGCAGTGTGTGCTGTACTGAATAGAACACAACGGAGCTTCATCGTGTATCATGTTTTTTTTTTTTTAAAAAAGAACTTTCATGGACACAAAATAAAAACAAGCACTTACTGGACATCAAAGCCATGTTTTGCCTCACTCACAGTATTAGTTGCAAATCTGAAATGTAGTTACTGTTGTAAAACCTAGATTGAATTTTTTGACTAGGAGACTGTTGTCAGGGTTTTTGATCAGTTGCACTTTAATTACTGCAATGCTCCCTTTCATTTACAGCCCACGTTGGTAATATAATGAACATACTGTACAGTGGCAGCCTTGTCTCTTGGAGTCATGCCCCTTCACTTTTATTGCAGAAGGTCAACAATTAATACAGAGCAAGAGCTGGTTTCCATGGTGATGTGCTTTTGCAGTAGAGCATCATACATTTTAGATTTTGTGACCTGGCCACTGGTTCATCAGACTGCTATTCTCAGAGGGATGAATCACCTCAAACCAAATTCAAATCTTAGACTGAGGATTCTCCGATATTTACATGAGGCACAAAATAAAGCTGATTAAACAAGTGCTAAGCTTACGATTTGGAATTCAGCACAATTAGATTAGTACGAAAAATCGACCAAATCCTGACTGACATAATGCTGTTTAACTATCTAGGAGGTTTAACTGTCATTAGGTCCACACAGTGTCAGACACAAAAAGATCATTCATGACCAATCTGCCTCGCATGTGGCCAAAATCAGTTCATCTAAACGTACAGTAGAGAGGGTTGTTGTTCAGCTTCACTGTTTATTTTTAGACAAGTATTTTCCTACCATGTAGTGCATCTTTTCAAGTTGAGGGAGATTTTATTTTATTTTTGATTATAAAGCATAAACCAGTGAAGGAAATCATGTGATTATCCTCATCACATCTAACATCTGTTACTCTAAACATTGGAGACACATCCATGTTAGGTTTCTCTGAGAAACTAAATTACTAATGTATATTAAACGATGCCCATTGGGTTTCTGATGACTCAAAGGTCTTCAGCTTAATGTATATTACTGTATCTCACATAATGTCTCAATCTTTCAATGATGTTATTGTTGCATCTTGCATATTTCTTCACAGTTTTTTGTGGCAAAAAGTACACACATACCAACATCTCTATTTCTGCAATATGTTTTCTGAACTTTCAGTATAGTGTACATTAAGTGACTCTGATGTTAATGTTTTTCTAGAAAGTGTACAAGAGCAACTGGGAGAAGCAGAGGGAGAAGGGCTTTGAGCTGCGCCTGGACTCTCTCTCAATACTCACTGCTAGAGCTAAGAGGGACCTGGCCAGTGATGTGAGTTATTAACTAAACACTCTGTATATTTGAGCCTGAGGAGAAAAAAAATTGATGTGTTTTAAATGCCACTTTTAAACTTAAATATTGACATTTGCAAACATAACTAATGAGGAAAACTGGTCATTTTGTAAGACTATTAATGTCATGTCTGCTTGCAGGTGAAATACAGGGAGAAATATGAGAAAAACAAAGGCAAGGTGATCGGTATTAAGTCGGTGAGCGACGACTCTCAGATGGCCCACTCTGCTCTGGCCACCAAACTACAGAGTGACCGCTACTACAAAAAGCACTACGAGGACACAAAGACCAAATACAGGTGACTTAGAGACAGCTCTAGTCAGTCACATGTTGGCAAATTAGGGGCTAAGTATAAATTAAAGGAACAAACACTGCAGAAAATTAAGGCATTTTTTATTTTAAAAATAACACAGTTATTTGCTGAAGCTTCAGACCACACACGTCATCATTCTGTGTGCAAATGAAGATGAAGTGTTGTAGTGAGAGGGGATTACTCCTTTAACTGGCTTTGATTCAGTTCATTAGCAGCAGAGCTTCCCTTAAATCTTGTCTCCTTTTGGAACAAATCTTCTCCATTTACATGATGAAATAAATCTCCCCCCCAGTGTTTCTCTGGATATGATGAACATCAGCCATGCCAAGAAGGCTCAGGACCTGGCAACAGAGACCAAATACAGGACTTTCCTCCATGAGTACACCACCCTGCCAACTGACATGAATGTTGCTTGGGCTAAGAAGGCCTATGGACTGCAGAGCGATGTAAGTCCCATCATTTGACATCCAAATAACAAGTGATTTGTTAACTACAATATTGGTTTTGGCGTTTAAAATTGAAACTGAAGTGGATGTGTGAATGTGTGTGTTCAGAAACAATACAGGTCAGATCTGAACTGGATGAAGGGCGTTGGCTGGGAGGCCTCAAAATCCCTGGATGTCCAGCAGGCAAAGAAAGCCGGGGAACTTGTCAGTGAGGTAACTTCTGATCCTGTGACCCAGAATGCATTGCTGAAATAGGCTGAGAGTTATGGGATGTAATTCTATATTTCTGTCCGAGACATAAAAAAATAAATGTCCCCTCTTACACAATATACAGCAGTTAAATGCTAACCTACTAACCTTCACTTCCCTCATTTATGGTAATGTAATTTATCATGCAGGGTTTGACTGTCAATATGAGAACTAAGTAGGTAAATTGGTACAGAGAGCATGTGAAAATTATAAGCATGATTGTGTAACATGACTGGAAGGTTCATATCTAGGTTTACGGCTTAGGTCAGAATGTATTTAAAGAGCTGTGCCACAGGATCATTCCCACTCTCCTGCAACTGGGTTAAGTGCATGGAGTGCACTGCAGCTATAACAAGAGGCAAGCCTGATTATAGTTACTGAGGCTATAGCAGATCACAAAGATTCCCTTCACCATCAGGACGCAGTTTCACGTGTTATAGCTTGTCCCTTTTCCCTGGTTTATTTCTCTTTTGTTGATGGGTTCACAATGTTTGCACTGATATACAATATTACATTACCGTAAAGGTAAATAAATGAGAAAACACGGGGTGCATTGATTTGTGTCACTGGTGCAGTGCAGGCCTTCAAAGGAAAATCTTTTAGGCATCTTCATTAATACCAAGTGTCCAGTTTCCTAAAATCTTCTTTGGTCCACAGATGGTTAGTTCTCAGTTAGTTCACAGAGTCCACACTGAGCTGCCTCTGGAATCATATCTAATTATAAACGATAGTAATTTGATTCATATTTAACAACTTAAAAAAAGAAATGAAACAGTTTGAAATATCCTGTCATTGACACCAGAGATAACTGATAATCCACAATTCTTGTATGTGAGGGATGCTTCTTACACTAATTTAGTCTCAGTAGTGAAATATCCCCTGCATAGCATGCAGTATGTATGGCTTCTTTTTCTAAACATTTTATGTAAATGCTTATAAATCTTATACAGAGATATTTCCATGACATATCTGTGACAGACTGGCAACACCAGACTCTATTCATAACCTCTATACAAGTAGCTACTTATTTTAAGGGTCATTCCAGTCATGGTTACCAACATTAGACCATGGAGTGACTGACCACAAATAGACCAGAGCTGTGAGCTCCTCCTGAATGGGTTTTCAGATATATTTCTATCTATAAATGTATCTATCAAAAAATATATACATATATATATCTATAAAATAAAACAATTGTTCTTTTATTTTGACACATACTCTGTAGATATTTATGTAGGAATATTTTTCATGCTATTGTGCCCTCTAGTGCTCATCGAATGCATGTGAACCTGGTGTTTCATGGCTCTGATACTCACCACTCTTCTATTTTTTGCATTTTTCTCTCTCTGTAGAAAAAGTACCGTCAGGATGTGAGTGCTCTGAGGTTTACCAGTGTTGAAAACACCCCAGAGATGGTGCAAGCCAAACTCAGCAACAAGCTGGCCATTGATGTGAGTTTAATGGACATTTATGCTCTTTTCTCATAAATTTAATGGAGAAGACTCCCAACAAAAAATGCAGACAAATACACATTTGTTTCCTCATTTGAGTATGTCTGTGATGTTCTTTAGTTGAATTACAGCATGTCTGAATTGCAGCTGACCTTTAGAAATACTGTGAATACAAAGGAAGAGGAAACCTTTGCAACATTATCTGAGGTGAACTGAATGATCAGTGCTGCTGTGCTCTCTCTGATACAGAGACTGTACAGGGAGAAGGGTGAAAACCTGAAGCACAACTACACACTGACTGGAGAGCTGCCAGAGATGGTGCAGGCCAAGCTCAATGCTAAAAACATCAGTGAGGTAAAAAGAAAAAAAAAGAGTTCTTACAACATAAATAGACAATAAAACCATCCAATCAGCTGCCTCTGTGGGGCGTAACCACAGGGAACTGAGTCTTTACATCTGCTATGTTGCATTTGCAGAGCCATTACAAGGAATCCTGGACTAAGTTACGTGATGGCGGTTACAAGCTGCGTCTTGATGCCATTCCCTTCCAGTCCGCCAAAGCGTCTGCAGATATCCTCAGTGATGTAAGGCTGCATTCAGAGAACATTGTCACAATGGCTTCTGCAACAGTTGCTGATTACCTTGATGTTGGTACAGACTAATTTGAAACATCTCACTTGACTCATCTTATTTCACATTTGTCATTGCAGCAAAAGTACAGAGAAGACTTTGAGAGGAGTAAAGGGAAGATGATTGGACTGAAGGGACTGTATGACGATTTGAACATTTCTCACTCAGTGAATGCCAGCAAGCTGCAGAGCGGCGTGAGTGTTTGTTTGTTTTTTAACCGACAACTAGAAAAGTTATATGTGGGTAGAAATAAAGGTAAAAATGCCCCAAAATCCTTAAAAACAGAAAATATGTAACTTAGACCTTCTTTTATCTGTCTCTCTCCAGATTAAGTACAAGCAGAATTCAGCAAGAGAGCTGTCAAAGGTCCACCTGTCCATGGACATGCTGGAGGTTGCCCACGCTAAAAAGGCTCAGTCGCTGGTCAGTGATCAGGACTACAGGCTCACCCTGCATCAGTACACCTCACTGCCTGATGACATGAAGGTGCAGGCAGCCAAGAGAGCGTACGCCCTGCAGAGCGAGGTGAGAGGGGCAGTACACTGCAAGGGGTTAGCTGAGAAAGTAAAGCACTGGATTCATTTTTCTAATGCATCAAATATTACTTCTGTTTTAATTTGTTACAGAAAGTGTATCGGTCTGACCTTAACTACCTGCGTGGTGCAGCCTGGATCGCCACTGGGGCTCTGCAGATTGAAGGCTCCAAGAGGGCCACAGACCTCATCAGTGATGTGAGATTCTCTCTTTGTCTTGTTCGTTTTTGTTTCCTCTTTCATCATCATTTTTTGAGCACATGTAGCACTAGATGCTGCTCATGCCCACATGTTGATCAGATCTTCAAGTGTTCAGTGTATAGCTATTTGGTAATACTGTACTTTTTGCTATGAAAATATTTCACATGATGTTTCTAATGTTTCTTCTTAAACAGAAAAAGTACCGCCAGCAGCCGTACAACTTCAAGCACACCTCCGTCACCGACTCTCCAGATATCGTCCACGCCAAACTCAGTGCACAGATCACAAATGAAGTGAGACATTGAGCTTATTGCTTTCAGTTGTTGTTTCAGTTCCTGTTTTGTAGTTTTTACATCCTTCACCCTGTGATGACAGTGATGATGCCTTCTGTCTCTCTCTCAGCGTTTGTACAAAGAGAAAGGGGTGAATGACCAACACAACTATACAATAACAACAGAGAGACCAGAGATTACACAAGCAAAGATCAATGCAGCCAACTTTAGTGAGGTACTCCCAGATCCTGTGACCGGAACACCATACAGAATCTATACACATCTTTGACTTCTTTTTCATCATTTACTCTTTGTATTCCTGCTGTAGATTAAGTACAGAGAGTCCTGGCACACCCTAAGGGCTCAGGGCTACAAACTCACCATGCAGGACATCCCCTTCCAAGCTGCAAAGAGCTCCACAGGCATCGCCAGTGATGTAAGAAAATATGAATGAATATTGATTCAAAATGTCCACTTAAGAGACCATATGTAAATACGTATATATATGGTGTTTAGTATCACTCTAAAACTAGAATGAATTTCAGCTGTAACTTCTGTCTCTCTGCAGTACCAGTACAAACACAACCACCTGCTGGAGAAGGGAAAACACATTGGTGTCAAAAGCGTCTTGGACGACCCACGTCTCCTGCACTGCCTGCAGGCAGGCCGGCTGGCCAGCGACCAGGAGTACCGCAAGGACGCGCTGACAGCCAGCGGCCAGTACCACCTCACCCCAGACATGATTCATCTGGTGACGGCCAGGAACGCCCAGGCCCTGGCCAGCGATCAGGACTACAGGAAGAAGCTGCATGAGTACACGGTGCTTCCCGATGACATGAAGGTCAAGTGGGCCAAAAAGGCTTACGACCTGCAGAGTGAGGTGAGAGGACAAGATGCAGAGAGAAGATGAGAGATTATTTTAAGGCGAGCTCTGTTCACAAATGTCGTTGCCTTCTTTCTAGAAACTCTACAAGTCAGACCTCAGCTTCATGAAGGGAGTGGCCTGGGACGGGGTGGGTGCACCTCAGCTGGAGTCGGCCAAGAAGGCTGGAGAACTTATAAGTGATGTGAGTGCATGAGTTTTGACACTAATTTTACTGGAGGTTCTGATGTCACAGTTGACTGTTAATGAATCCTGCATACAACTTGTTTAATGCTTTCAAATTGTCTTATTGTATGTCAGGTTTCAGCCATTTTTATTTCCTGCTGTTAAAGTTTATATGGTCTCCCTTCATGCAGAAGAAGTATCGTCAGCTGCCTGGCCATTTGAAGTTCACCTCAGTGACCGACTCTCCTGATATTGTCCATGCCAAGACGAGCTATCAACAGTGCAGTGAGGTAGGATGAGAGACAGGAAATCATTCACCCCACTTTAAGGTGCTTGTGATGCTCTGACTTGTTTATATCACATATTTGTCTTTTCTCTACTGCAGAGGTTGTACAAATCTGGAAAGAATGATGACATGCACAAGTACACCTTACACTCAGACGATCCAGACTTTGTCAGAGCCAAGGTCAACGCCCAGCAGATTAGTGATGTAAGACCCTCCTCAGATATTTCTCACAAGCAAATAATGTAAAAATCACCAGGAAAAGGGGTTGTTATCTCTTTGTGACATTTTCTTTTTGTCGTCATGACTCTTTTCATATGCAGAAAGTTTACAAGGCGTCTGGGGAGCAGGTGAAGACGTCGGGCTACGACCTGAGGCTGGACGCTATTCCTTTCCAAACTGCGAAGGCCTCCAGAGAAATCGCAAGTGATGTGAGTTCAGTTTGTTACCGGATTCATGTCCCTTTACTTTTTTTACACACAAATTAGAATTTATTATGTTTATGTGTATGTTTAAATATTATTTTAGATATTTAAATGTATTTACTATTGAGAGTGAAAAGTTGTCTATGCAGCTTTTAGCTCAAACCCTCAACTGTCTTTCTCCCTCCAACAGTTCCGTTACAAGGAGTCTCATCTGAAAGACAAGGGCCAGCAGGTGGGGCTGCGCTGTGTGGAGGACGACCCCAAGATGGTGCACTCTCTTGCAGCCAGCAAACTTCAGAGCAACCTTGAGTATAAACGTCAGTCCAAGGAGGAGCGCGGCCAGTACAAGATCCACGCTGACCAGCCGGAGTTCCAGCTGGCCAAAAAGAATCAGGCGCAGGCTAGCGATATCTCCTACCGCCGCAGGCTCCATGACTACACATGTGACCCCGAACAGCTCAATGTCAGGCACGCCAAGCAGGCCTACAAGCTGCAGAGTGATGTACGTCATGGTGCAAGTAGAGCATATTGGTGAAAGTGTCTTTTTTACAGGCAGTATCATTATTTCACACATAATTGTTCACAATAAGCTAAAGAGAGAGTTAACATTGACCATTTGTTCTTCAGGTATACTTCAACTAATGCACCACTCTAACTGTTTTTCCGTTTTGTTGCAGGTGAACTACAAATCCGACCTGAACTGGATCAAAGGAGTGGGCTGGACCCCTCCTGGCTCCCACAAGGCCCAGCTTGCCCGCCGGGCTGCAGAGCTGGGTCTGGCCGAGGGAGTTAGCACTGATGAGGCCATTGCAAAGTACCAGCACATGATGATGGTGAGAAAACACGTAGGATTAATTATTGTAATTTTCTGTTTAAAAGATAAAAAAAATCAATTTTAAATCATCTTCTCTGTTTCAGATGTATCACCAGCAGCAGATGGAGCAGCAGCAGCAGCAACAACAACAGACGTCAGAACAGGTGGAGACTAGTGAGGAGATTCAACAAGGTGTCAACATGGACGCCATGGAGGTCCTGCATGTAAAGAGGAAGAAGACCATTCAGACCGTCCAGAAAAAGTCCACCACCACTACATCCTCATTCAGATCCATGGAGAAGAAGTCCAGCACCACCTCATCTTCCTCGTCGGCTGCCCTCCAGAACACAGTCAGAACATCTATGTCTAGTAAAGCTGCTGCGATAGAAGACGCATAGATCAGAGGAGTTTTTATAGCTGATAGTATTTAGAGGTTGTTAATGATGACCACTTCCAGAAGGTGAGGTGAACTTTAACTGAAAGTTAACTTTCCAGGTGCTGCTTTTGGTACCTGTTTGAATGAAATGTGGTAGTCTAGTTACACAAGATGCAACACCAGTGTCCAACAGAGCTACTGTAAGTGCAAGAATGAACTGATTTAAATGATTAAGAAGGAGATTAAGCAGGTTGAATCAGGACAGGACTTGTCATGTTTGTTGAAAAGATTGTTGTATGTGGTGCACAAAAGGGAATTCAGAAATGTATTTTAAGATTTAAAGTGGGGTTTTTTTTACTATTTATCACAGCTTCAGGCCAGGCTATGCGGCCCATGAGATCACAGTTCATACAAAAACCTCATCCACAGACTGAATTCAGATTGTTTTAGATCAAAAGAGATACTGTATGAAAAGCTGGATGGGAAGTTCGCCATTGCTTTTGTATATTGAGTCTGTTCAGAGGATAAGAAGCACTTCAGAATATTTTTTCATCATCTTTTTCTTTTACAATGTTTAGACATGCAAAAACCGTTTTCCTACAAAAAGTCTGATCATCACTTTGAGCTAGGCTCAGGGACAGAGAAGTACAGACCCACTAAAATGATGTGTGATCTACAGTTTGTCTGGCAGGTTCAGCTTTGTGAGTTTGTAACGGTGCCTCTTTTAACTCAAAGCTGGACTCGGAGTAAATGCTTGGTTTTATCGCTGGTATAAAATAAACAGTTTTTCTTTTTTCAAGGCAAACTTAGCAGTCATCTCATTGACTTTCTAAAGAAGCATTTGACAGAGCAGTGTATCAGTAATACAGTTCTGTTGACCAATGTTCAGTTGATCTTGCTCTTGATCCAGTCGATAAAGGTGTGGACGTTGGCGTAGACTCCAGGTTTGTTCTTCTTACCGCAGCCCTCACCCCAACTCACCACACCAGTGATGTAGTATACACCATTGTCCTCACACACCAGTGGGCCACCTGAATCTCCCTGCAGAATTATAGAGTTAAGAGGTTAATAAGTATGAAAGTGGTCAAGCCACAGAGAAATGCGCACAGCGTAGATTCAGAAACTGTGCTTTCACACAAGCCAGTGGGACTTCTGTAACTTTATGACGTTAGCCATGCTGTAGCCCTGCCCTCCTGGACCTTGATCCAGTCTTGCAGGATATGGTTTTGTTTATATGACATCTGTCTTAATTTTATTTTCATCATATGAAAATCTGACAGTTTCTCCTCTGATTGGCTGGCTGAACTCTTGTTATATTATAACAAGTTGCTATAACTTAAGGGGGTAAGCCTGAGAGAGGAGGTGGCATATTTTCTCATGCATATCAAAAAAGCCTTGCAAGTGTATGAATAGATTTTCAAGATGATGCAGCATATTGTTTCATTTCATACACACCTGACAGGAGTCAATGCCCCCTTGCAGAGTCCCTGCACAGAACATGCTGTTGTCCAAGATATTTCCATAAACATGGGGAGCTTTGCATCGCTCTTCAGATATCAGCAAAACATTAGCATTCAACAGCTGGCTGCTGTACCGATCTGAAAAGTGGAGGTGAAAGCAAATCAACACAAATTTTGAGTTATCTATCTGAAGATCAAATATTAGTAGTATTATAAGTATATAGGGTTGGGAAAGGATAATAATAGTAGAAAACATAATTACTGGTTTCAGTGGCCCCCCATCCGGAGATGACACACTGCTTTCCAGCAGGGAAGGTTTGGTCTGGTAGACACACTGTTTTCACAAAGCGAGTTTCCTTTGCACAGTATGGACTGTCTGTCACTTGGAGTTGAAGCAGAGCTACACAGGAAGTTGACACAACATTAAGAGATATGAATCATTTTATGATTAAGTTGTCAAGTTTTCATAAAATCTAGATTAGAAATTACACTAATTCAATAAATGCAACATACCAATGTCACTGTAAAGTATTGCAGTCTGCCTGTAGTTCTCATGGACAATTGTTTGTATTACTGGGATGGTCTGGTCCATATCCTCATGTTTGTCTATGTTCACTCCTCCCAACACCACTTGGTATTCATTTGTAGGTTCACTGGGGAAAAAAAAGTAAGATGTTTATGGTAGAAAACTGAACAGACTTACACACACCGGTATACACACAATACAGAACCTACACACAGTGGGCAGCAGTGAGGACCCAGCAGGATGAGATGAGGATCCCACCACATATGTGACCAAACTGAAATGACGACCTCTTGGGTCTGCTCTGCACCGACACCTGCCAGGGGTGGGCACCTGGGAAAGCCTTGCTGCCCCCAAAAATCCTGCTAGTGCGAGAAGACTGTGGTTTTCCACACTGGGAGAACAGCGAAGACCCTGGCTGTGGATTGACAGGTGGGGTCGGGGTGACTGGGGCTGAGGAACATTAGAAAAGAGTTAAGTTTAGCTTGAACATACATGTTTAGTACAAACTGTGTGTTTACTGTGCTGTGTGTGAGAGCGTGATCACCTCCAGAACATTTCTTGACTTTGCAATAGTCCCACTGTAGTTTTTTTTGCTTTTTAATAAAACACCAAGGCTTGTCGTCCCCATCTGGGTTCCTAGGATGTAGAGAAAATAATGAAAAAGCTACATCATGAAATTTAACATGTTTATATTATACATATGACAGTTATGTACATTTAAGATTAAATAATTAAATCATAATTAAAAACAAACAATAAAGACTAGAAATTGGATTTGCTAAGTCCATACAAATATGTATGTTAATGTATGTATTTGTGTGTATATACGTATGTTTTGTACTATTCCCAAAGCCCATCAATATGTTGGTAAATATACAGTACAGTCCAAAGGTCTTAGACAGCTTTCCTTGACTGGGCATGTACGGTAACACTGATAAGAAATTAATGAGAAAAACATAGAATTTGGATATGTATGTTTTCATAAGTTGTTTAAATTGTAAACATGTATGGTCACAAAATATACTATCTATATATAAACTCAATCACAATAAA
>OMNW01004920.1:1594-15967 GCA_900303245.1 Selene dorsalis | reverse complement strand
AATCACAATAAAGGACTGATTTTACTATGGTTACTTTATATATGCAATTAAACTATAACTTTTACATATATATCCAGAGGATGAACATGTGTGATAAAATAAATATATCCCCTTATGAATGACATAGGAACATACATGTTTTCTATATGAGTCAATAAGAATATACTAAGGATTTTAATTATATTCATTTACAGACCCTGAGCCAAGCTTCTGAAAGGGAAGGTTTTGGTGGTATGGCAGATGAATGAAAATAAAATCTGATTGGTAAAGTAAAATACCTGCAGTGGTTGTTACGTTCCAGTCCAGTGAAATCTGAGTACACGCTGAAAGGATCCTCCCCGTTTAACAGGATGAAGTTAGAGTGCCAGTCCAGACACTCCGCCCCTTGTTCTGTTGTACTCACGTCACCTCTGTATGTCTCTCCATTCCCCTCGTAACAGTCACTGGGAGCTGTAGAGAAATATTGCTGTAAAAAATCTTATGTTTAGCAAAGGAATTGATTGATTGAAACCTTTATTTATCCCCGCAGGGGGAAAAAAAGCCAATTAATTAATGAATAAAGTTAAGTGCAGGTGCAGGTGAATGGGGTCATGTCAGTGGGAGCGATGGTTGCCGTGTTCTTTATAAGATCTTTACCAGTTCCACAGAATCTCCCAGTATATCCATCAGGACAAAGACAGCGGAAACGACGGTTCCCTCTTGTGCAAGAGCCTCCGTTCAGGCAAGGATTGGGCTGACAGGGAGATGACGGCACTGATTCATACAAGACAAACAAATGATCAGTACATCCAACGGCAGGGGTGTTCCAAAGACATCTGGGGCTCTCTCACCCTTCTTCTTCAGCTCATTTCACCAGATCAGTACATATGACTCACTGGTCCAGAAAAGGGTTCCTGTTGCACTAAAGTAATAGTATCTGATTTTTTTTTTATTATGATATTTAATATTTTTGTCATACTCACATGTCTTACAGTCTGGGCCTTGGAATGGAGGATTGCACTTGCACTCATAATAAGGAGGTTTGCTTGGGTTGACGACACAGTCGCCATTACCACATCTGACATTTTCACAAAGGTTTCTGACTGAGGAGCAAAACACGTTATCAGTTACTAGCAGTTATATACTGTACGTATGTATATTGTAGTTACGTAACATAATCTTCCTGCTGACCTTTTTGACACCTTTTTCCTATGTAAGGATTGGGACATGCACATTCGAATTCTGTATTGGATTTGCTTATGCATGAGCCACCGTTGAAGCAAGGGTTTGGATCACAAACACCTGGAGGAGGAGAGAAAGTGTCACTGTGGATTAATTCAAATCAGTTAGATGGGAAACACAATTACACATACTTACATACACATACTTCCAGGGCTACTTACCGGACTCATCCAGATAGTCAAACAACCAGTCGTTTAATTCAAAAATAATGTTCGGGGCTTCTGTGGTGTAATCTTCATAATCTGTTTGTCAAGAACATATAAGCAATCACTGTAGTATGATAAGGTATGGGATGAAAGTGATAACGGTAACATAGAAATGCAAGTTTTAAGCACTGAAACCACATTTTTCTGTAATGATAATAATAACACACTATTCAATTTCACTTTTGAATTACATAAAGTTTAAAGGAGTGAAATGCTACAAGATTTGAAGAAATTGAAACATGATTTCTTTTCAAGAAAACATAAATCAGTGCTGCAAATATGAAAATAAACTGGGTCACCACATAGATGAGGAAGATGAGAAAAGAGTCTTACACAAGTAGTCCACCTTAAATGACAGAAGAGAACAGATCAGAAAGCTTTTGTTACAAGAAAAACTCTCATCTGCATGATTTGAAAATAAAACATCCCTGACCGATTTACTCATAAAGACAGAAACTTGACCACATACCTCATGACCACAAACAGTCAGTATGCTCAGGCTAATGAGCAGAGCTCCTGCAGACAACATGGTGCTGAATGTAACTCTCTTAATGGAAAAGGCTGCAGATATGGTGCGTGACTTTAGTACACCAAACCCCCTCATTATCCTGCTCATCCCTCATACTTGTCAAACTTTAGCCAGATTCATTGATTCTATTGTTTGTGTGTTTGTCTTGTCTTATTGACTTTCATGCCTGACTTTAAACTGCACTGCACTGCACTGCACTGCAGACTTTAAACTCTATAAGCAAACATTACTTCAGCAGAATTGTTTGTATTTGTTTTATACGATATCAAACCAAGCTACAGCTGAGCTACATGGCCTGTTAGATCATGATACAATTCAATCCCAGTAAAAACGTCGTCCAAAACCTGAATTCAGAAAGTGATACTCTATGAAGAGCTGGATGTAAAGTTTTTTATTGCTTTGGTATATTGTATTAAATACTGATATGTGTAAAAATTTGGACTTGGAAAAAAAAGACATATATAAGAAGAATATAACAAGCTAAGGTCACCACTTGACCAAAGGACCTGAATTAAACTTTGCTTTAAAAGAAAATAGGGTCAATAAGGAAAACATCACGGGGCACTTCGAAGCGGGGGGTTGGGACATTAGATTAGTTCACAGAATAAGGAAATCAGTGGTAGTTGTGGTTGACTGACTTATTCCTGCTGAATTTAAATCTTTCTGGTTCTATTATCATGCATTAAGACTTTTCAAATAAAATATAGGCCTACGTTTGCGGTGGTGAATGTTGAGCAATGTCTAAGTTTTAAAATGAATGACGAAAAGACACTGTAAAAACACGTTTGACTCTAGCATGACATTCAGTGACTCACTCAGGAATCCTGAGGAATATTTTTTATTACATTAAATTTACATTTACATAATCATATGTTTTTTACTCCATTTTCCTTATTCAGTGCCAAACAAGCTTACAAAACCTGAGAAACCTATAACAGTGGAACAGTAATATAATGTACAGCACAGTGAGGTACACATGAGTTAAACAGTGATATATAAGGTGGCATAAATGAGGTCATGGTGATGAAGTGAGAGTTGGAAGTGAGTTTTTTTTTTTTCTTACAGCAGGACATTGGCAGCATGTCTGTGATCTTCAAGTACGTAGTGATGTCAGTATATGATAAGCAATCCAGTCATCAAATCTGCGGACATTGGTGTAGACACCAGGCTTGTACTTCTTCCCGCAGCCGTCACCCCAACTCACCACACCAACAACATGGTGCGTCCCATTACGCTCACACACCAGGGGGCCCCCAGAGTCACCCTGTGGGGGGAGGCACAGAGGAGGGTCAACAAAGTGTCAAAGTGTCACCTGCATAGTAAAAGCAAACACATCATCCACATGCACAGACCTGGCAGGAGTCGACGCCTCCTTTCATGTTGCCTGCACAGAACATGCTGTCATCCAGAGAGTCTCCGTACACATGGGGGGCTTTACACTTCTCCTGGGAGATCAGGAGCACACGAGCATCCAGCAGCTGGTTGGAGCCATACTTCTCTGGAAAAAAACAAAAAGTTCAAATGCAGAGATTTAAGTCTTTAAGCCACACTCTACAAGATGTTTATAGAAAGAAGTACTTTTTAGCCACAGTTTAAAAGTGATTACCCTGGCATGATACGCTGACTACGTTTCCTTTGTCATGTGAATAGTGTTGTCTGAGACTCCAGAGTGTATGTGTGTACATTGTAGATACTTACAATTTGAAGATCAGATACAATGTTATCCACTTTTAATCACAGAATAAACTCTGATGCAACCTTATGTCAGTATTTAAAGGGCAAAGTAGTAGGTTTCTCTTTACATGAGTATTTGTTTTAATCGCATGGCTGTTTGTTGGTAATTAATTAACAGACACAGCCCCTTGAAATGATAGACGTTGAAATGATCAAGTAAACGTTACATTACCCTGTTTTCCGATGTAAATGCGTGATATAGGCCTAGGTGAACTGGATGAATATCCATGAGCTGCCAGGGTTCAAAACATCGTCCATTTTATTTATGGCTAAATGCTGGTTACCACCTCATGAGCTCAGACTGATCATGTGCAGTCGACAGATGATAGTACAGACTGTAATCACACTTACGTGTTTCAGTCACACCCCATCCTGAGATCACACACTCCGTCCCATTGATGAAGGGCTGCACGGGCAGACAGGCCGTCTTCACAAAGCGTGTTTCTTTGGCACAGTACGGTTTGTCTGTGACCTTCAGCTGAAGCATGGCTGCGCAGGAGAGCCACAAAACAAAGAGTGGTTCACCAGTAACGTTTCTGTGATTGTAATTTTACCACACTGCAGAGTTTTGCAGAGATGGATGCTCAAAATTAATTACACAGAACAGAACCTCACCAATATCATTATGAAGGGCAAAGGGGGTCTCTCTGTACTCCTCGTGCACAACAGCCTTCTCCACAGCAATGACCTGATCATACTCTTCATCCTTCTCTATGTCCACTCCTCCCAGCACCACCTGCATTTCCACTCCATTTTTACTAGAAAAACAAACTAAAGTTAACTTAAGAGTGTCTCCACATTTCAAATGTGCATCAAACAATCTCAAAACTGTATGCACTGTATTGTGTAAATAACACAGATGCCGGAGCTTACATGCAGTGTGCAGCAGTGAGAACCCAGCAGGACTCAAGGAGGATGCCACCACAGATGTGGCTGAAGGACCCGTGGGAGCCTTTAGGTCTGGTCTGCAAGGAAACCTGCCAGGGGTGAGCCCCAGGGAGAGACTTCTTTCCCCCAAAGATCCTGGCTGAGCGACCTGGCTGCGGCCGCCCACACTCAGAGAACTGGGCGGTAGGGGTGACCTCCGGCTTGACTGGAGGTGGATCTGTCACACTTATGGTTGGTGAGGTAGCTGGAGATGGGAGGGAAAGGAAAAAATATCAAATAAGAGAGGTGGAAGGAAGGAGCTGTGTGTGTGTGTGTGTGTGTGTGTGTGTGTTTTACCTGCAGAGCATTTCCTGATTTTACAGTAGTTCCACTTCAGTTGGCCGTTTTTGTTAATAAAGCACCAGGGCTGATCATCCCCATCAGGGTTCCTTCAATACACAAAGGCACATCAGCACAAATAAGTTGTTTGTATTTTTGCATGGGAACAGCTTATAGCTTATTCTGTAAAGATCTAATGAAGCTGCATATTTGTACATCACTGCTTCATCAAAAACACAAAGCACATGCCACACGGCACATATATGGAGTGTTAATACTTCACCTGCAGTAACTGTGTGGTCCGATGCCATCAAAGCCAGCGTAGTCTGTGAAGGGATCTCCTCCTTTCTGCAGGATGAAATAAGAATTCCAGTCCAGACACTCCTCCCCTTCAAGTGTCACGCTCACCATGCCACGGTACAACTCTCCGTCCTCCCGGTAACAGTCGTTTGGTCCTATAAGCACAATAGGCCACTGAGCATTAATTGCTGTGTTATATCTGGATTTTTAGAAGGTAGATTGGTCTTAAAACATGATTTTTGCTTTAAGTGAGAGAGTTATATTTACCGACTTCACAGAATGCCCCACTGTATCCCTCAGGACAGGAACACTGGAAGGAGGAGCGTTTAGGGCCCTTCAAGCAGGAGCCTCCATTCTGACAGGGGTTGGGCCTGCAGGGAGAGGCTGCACACAGGCAACAAATCAGTGTCTCCTGAAGGCAAAGCATTTCACTGCTGCAAAATGTCATGGGTTTCAAAAGCAGACCTTTCTTGCAGTTGGGTGGTTTGTATGGAGGTTTGCACTTGCACTCATAGAATGGGGGAGTAGATTTGACAACGCAGCTCCCATGGCCGCATTTCGCGTTCTTGCAAACATCTTTCACTGAAAAAAAAAAAGCGGTCCATCATTTTATTTACACACAGAATCAATAATGATTCAAGGCTGAATTTAAAACCAATTTATTCAAGATGGTGTGTGTGTGTGGTGGGGATTTTTTAACCTCTCACAAGATGTCATCTTTGACACCACCACTAGAGGTCACTAAAACTGGGCTTTTTAAATCATGCAGCTGTGTGTGTTTTATAACAGCTGGAAAAAACTACACTGATAATTTTCATATGTGATCTTTCACCTAGAATATCATGATGCTCCAGGCAACATCATGTTTCTATTTTTCACAAAATGTCTGAACTGGCTGCCTTTAAACTGACAAATACTGACAAAGTAAGATTGTCACTGTATAGGTGGTTTTAACGTCCCTATCCATAGTTTTATAAATCTGAGGGCTTGTGAGGTTATTGATAAAGTCAGAAAGATAGAAAATGTTACTGCTACCATTTTGCAAACCATATATTTGTCAAAGTGAAGCTTTAATTTGAAAAGTAACAAGTGCCTCAAAGTTCAGTTGCTTTGACACACAATTATCACAAAAACATATTTGTTTCAGATGTTGAGCCAGAGCTGTCATTGAGACACATGGATGAGCACAGGTACACAGTCCTACCTGTCTGACACTTCTTTCCCGTGTAAGGCTCAGGACACACACATACAAAGCCACCATAAGCAGCCGTGTCACAGCTCCCTCCATTCAAACACGGGTTTGGATCACACTCATCTAAATGAAGGCAGAATCATGTGAAACGCTTGTTGACTAACATGTGCATTTTCACCAGTCCACACAAATACTCAAGTCAGTCAGTCAATCAGCTGGGAGCAAAGTGCGCTAGCTAGATTATCAGGAGATGTCTTCATCAACATGTCTTAGGAGATATCCGAGTTAAACTTCGTTCAGTGTAAATTAAAGAATCAAAGCCTCATCGTTCCTATTTGTGTGCTTACTTGTGAGATCCACAAGATCATACAACCAGTCATCTGCAGTCAGATCACCCTCTTCCGCTGGAGTTTCAGTAACATAATCATAATATTCATAAACTGTGAAGGTAAGAGAGACATGAAGACATTCAGCAAAGTCAGATGTTGGTGTTTTATAAGATGAGTAAAGTGGAATGAGTCTTTACCATCAGCGTCTTCTTCTTCTGTGATTACCTGTAACAAAATCAAAACACGTCTCTTATCTATTGACTCAGTCTCAATCTGTCACATTAATAAATGCTCAGGTTTTATATTTCAGACAAAGTGCATGTACTTACAAAGAACTCTTGTCCAAATGCAATGACTGCGCACAGTTGTGTGAGTAAAGCTATGATGCAGACCATGCTGGCCATGATGGGGCCAGAGTAAGATGATGGGGGGCTTTCTGCCCAGACAGTCCTAAATAATCCCCCTCAAACATGAGGACCACAAACCTCTCCACCCACCTGTTAATCATTGGAAACCTAAATTGATTTGTCATAGATTTTACATGTCATTCAACTTGTTTTTTTGTCTCACCTGTGACCTTTGTTTCTGTTGAGGTCATCAGAAACAAAAGCGGCAACACCAAAAAAAAAAAAAAAAAAAAAAAAATCAAAGATGCTGATGGTAGACTAAAGTGTTGTCACAGTTGGTGCCTTTTTAAAAACTAATGTGTACAGGCAACGTTTGAAAGATATGAGATGTATTTAAAACATCTGTATGTGGTGAGTTCATGTACTGGTAGGAAGCTCAGGAATGTCCTAATGTCCAGACTCCATCTTTTAGTCTCTTTTGAATCAGTGGTGACACGGCCAAAAGCCAAGAATAGAACCTGTAAGGCAATCTGATACAGTGTGTAAATATTGATCTTTCGCATCACAGAGGGCACAAGTGTATCAATATTTGTCAGCTGAGCTGTCTTTTATTCAAATAGTGATCAATTTACAGTGGGTGCAATAGCATATTTTCACTGTACAGCACTATGTATATATTTATATATAATTTACACGGGGAGCTTATGGAGAAATCTTAGTTAAGATCACACCACAGTCTCTCTCTCTCTCCCTGTTTGTTAACCTCTTCTCACAGGTAAAAGGGTCATCAACTGTTTACATAGTGTCAACCCAGTAAAAAATAAAAAATGGTATTCAAACAGTTCAAGGGGCATATTTGTAAACCATATTACATATGTCATTCAACTTTGTACTTGGTCTTAATTCAAACAGTCAATGTTAATGTCATACAGTGGCTCCACAGGCACTTCAAACTTGCAACCAATGGATAATCACTTTAAGTGCCTATGATATGGAGTAAATGCAACTAATATTCCTCTGTCAATCAAGTGACGTAATGAGCCACATGAAGAAAAGAGTCATTAACACAGTGTTCAGGTCAGTCTCTGTGCGTATCACTTGATGTTTGTTTATAAGAAGCAGTCTGAACTCAAAACCTTCACATTTCCATCGCAATCTCCCAATGTGCAAACCTTGAAGGCCGCTCTCTTAAAACATACGATTCATTGTCTTCAGCTCCAGAGAAAATGGCAAAGGTCTGGTGCAAGTCACAGGTTTTCCACTGGAAACAAGAGGGAATAGGGTGCACTTTCCAGGCAGTAAAAAAAAAAAATATTAAAAAGTCTATAAATATAGGCGATAATAATGCGAACTTTCAGGAGCAGAGTCAGCAACAAGTCCAGTCCTTCTCACTATCAAACTGCATGACAACATATCAAAAATGCGCCACCACACAAACATGCTTGTTTGTTTTATTTGATCAGTTTGCTCGCGAGGTCAAAGTGCAGTCTCGGGTGTTGTCCGCCTGATAAAACCTCTTCATGTGTATTCGGATTTACGAATGTAGTTGGAAGGCACGTAACCTCGGCGGCTGCCCGCCTCCGCCAGCCACCATTCACTGTTGCCATTCATGTCGTGGAACTCCAGTATCCGCAGCCTCTGATTTGCAGAAATGCTCAGTTCGTTGGCACAGCGGGCGGTGAAGGAGTAGAGAGCGTAGTAAATCTGAAAAATAACAAAAAACATTGTTAAACAAGCAGAAAACACACAATTGACATAATCACTTTGAAAAAGGCTCTTCCAGCTGATGTGTTAAAGGTCCAGAAGACACAGTGCAACAATAGCATTCATTTTGAGCCCTGTATCTGTCCAATGTTAATTCTCATGTTGGCAGTGCACCGCTCTTTAAGTGCCAAGTGCTCTACTACGGGTATGTTCACACACTAGTCTCTAACCTTGTCTGCCTGCCTTTTGGTTGCACCATTACAAAATAAAGCCTCCTCTCTAAATATCATCTTGGCTTGGTTACAATGACTCCCTCTACTTTATCATGACCCTTCTCTGCTGGCCTGTTTTAAAGTTGATTTAAAGTCTTCCTGTTTGTTTTTAAAGCCCTAAATAGATTAGCCTCTCCCCATATCAGCAACCTATGGAAGGGCCCTAAGATTGCCTAACATGGGCCTCCTGCCCACTGAAATACACTGGAGGTGAGCGTGCGTCCAGTCAGAGACCCCAGACTCTGGAGTGGCCTGTCTGTATCATTCAAAATTGTCCCATTGATTAACATTGGACCGGATGCCTCCTGGACGCCTCCCTCGGGAGGTGTTCCGGGCATGCCCCACTGGGAGGAGACCCCGAGGAAGACCCAGGACACGCTGGAGTGACTATGTCACCCAGCTGGTCTGCTAAAACACACAATACATCATAATCATCAAACAAAAGCTCACCTGGTGACCATCCAGTTCACTCTCATGCTCTGGTTCTGGTTCTGGTTCGGGTTCGGGTTCTGGCTCTGGTTCTGGCTCTGGTTCTGGTTCTGGCTCAGGCTCGATGTATTCGTCTCTGGAGTAAACAGACTTCTTTGGGCCTCCATTGTCTCCATTTCTCCACTGGTGTGAACTGTAGGATCTGTCTGTGTGTCCATACCGCTGTGAGTGACTGTTTCTGTGTGAGGAGGACGAGTCCGTCTCCGAGAGGTCCGACGTCTCCCTGTGGCTGCTCGAGCTGGCGTAGCTGGTATCGTAAGAGTCTCTGTGGTGTCCCAAGTGTCGGTATGAAGGCTCCGTGTCTCTGTGATTCGACGAGTTTCGGTGCATTTGGTCGACAAATTCCCGTCGGTTTGAAATATTTCGCGGCGAGGAGTTTATGGAGTTGCTTTGACTGAGTGAGTCGGGGTTGTGTGCATCTCTGTGGTGACTCCTGCGGGATGAGGCCGAGTCCAGAGAGGGGTGGGGCGACGAGTGACTCTGATGCTGCGATGTGGAAAAGCTGACGGTGGCCGTTTCCTGGTTGAAGGTCAGAGTGCTGTTGCTGTTCTGTCGGGAGAACACAGGCGAGGAGCCGCCGTAGCCCGACTCGTTCGAAGACTGGCTCTCGATGGACACGTCCGACTGGCTTCTGCGTGGGTTGTAAGGTTTGAGGAAGTTGCTGTACACAAAACCCTTGGTGACTGCAAAACAAGGAGAAAGGAAGGACATAGATTTGATTGCTGCACCATTTTCTCCACTGTCAGGTTAAAATCAGGTTTTTGAGTTTAGGCTTTACCTCCGTTATCAATTAACCAGCGGCTGTGGCTTCCCATTGGGTCCTGCTGCTTGATTACACCAACTAGGTCTCCCTCTAGTATGGACACATCCAGATCCTGAGCAGCATTAAAGTTCCTCTCAGCCTGGAAAAGCTTCTCAGGGCCGTAGCGTACCAGAAGTCCTGCACGGTGCTCCTCCGTCTGCATGATGTAGTTTGGCTGAGGGCAACAAGGATGAGATTTGTGATTAGTTCATGTTACCATGGTTATATTAAACAGGATATGACAAAACTGGGAGGAGGTTTCATCTCACGGGGCCCTGAAGTTGCTTTTTAGACGTCTGCTTCTCCATGGTCTTCTTCTCAAAGGGCTTCTTGGTGGAGGTGGCTGGAGGCAGGTTCTCTGGGCAGAAGCT
The DNA here is from genome assembly GCA_900303245.1 of Selene dorsalis. NCBI lineage: Eukaryota > Metazoa > Chordata > Actinopteri > Carangiformes > Carangidae > Selene > Selene dorsalis. The sequence continues at coordinate 5,265 of OMNW01004920.1, read as the reverse complement.
GAAGCTCTGCAGGAGCTGGAGAACGCGGCCGTACTCTTCTTGGAACTGCGCGATCAGGTTTCCCTCCATGCCAACTTTGTTGGAAAACTGGAGATACGGGTAAAGACAGGGACATTAATACTAAAATACGAGTTCATTTATGATATCTACAGTGTCTACAGCACAGACGAAGACACACTCACAACCTGGAGGAGGGGCTTCAGCTCTCCCAGTGTCGTCTTCATGAAGTCCTTCTGAGCTTGAGCGAAGGCCCTCACACAGCCGGTGAACAGGTCCTCTGCCGCGCAGTGGAACTTGGGGAGCTCGTCGAGGAGCTGTGCGTTGAGCGCCTCGTAGTTGTTGCGTGCCACCTGCAGATCCTCCTGAACGCGCCGGTCTTTGAGGCGGTCGGCTCGCTCCTTGCAGTTGTCGTAGTCCAGCAGCTTGTCGAAGCGCTTCTGGATGAGTTTGTGCGGCCCGGCGAACATGAGCAGCAGCTGGGTGAGCGGGTTGATGACCAAGGCCTCTGTGCGCTCCTTCTGCTCAGGGGTGGACACAAGATTGGGATGTGATCAGCGGTTATTCTCAAGACGCTTTTACAGCAAGTGAGGCTGGACAGATGACTTACAAACTGTGTGAACTGCTTGTCACTGATGCAGCGGTGAGCTCTCTGGAAGCGCTCGGGGTCCAGCACGCTGCGATCGGTGTAGATGTCGCTGAAACTGATGGCGGCCAACACCTTCACTGAGGCCGATTCCTGAAGAGATGTATTTTTTTCACAGTCACAATCAGAAAGTATCATGTTGCAAAACATTTACTGGAATATAAAAAAATAATAAATAATTACATGCAACAATCAGGACTAACATTAAACTGGTGCTTTTCACTTAATTATATGATTCAAACCAAGACATTTAAAATTTACAATACAAATACGGACATTCACAAAATGGAACTTATCAAATCCTTTCTACTGTGTATTTTCAGTAAAGTGATCATGGTCATGGTCTCGTACCCTGATGTGTTGCAGGTACAAGGAAATGTCTCTGATGAAAGACTTGATGAGTCGCTCCTGCAGCCTGAACTTCTTCTCAGCCTCATCAAACGCTTCATCTTTAATCTGGGGACAAAGGGGACAGAGGTATGAGTGGACGTGTTTTCATTTGTAACACGATAGAAAATTCTCCCTCAACCCTTGCGTGGAGCTTCACTTCAGCTCGGACCAGGGACAACGTACCTGGGGTGAGATTCCCGTGAGGTGCTTGAGGTGGCTGCTGACTCGGTTGGACTTCTTGATAATGGAGTGCATGCTCAGCTTGGAGATCTTGTCAATGAACGTGTCCTCGTCCCCTTTCCTGTACTTCACCACTGTGGACAGCAGAGGGAGGGATTGAGACAGGAAACACACATCTCGGCTCTCATATAGCGAGCACACAAGATCGGGAGGGTTTTTTTGGTCGTTTGCTTTTACCGAGGTCCTTCCTGCGTTTGTATTCGTTGATGTTCACGTTGATCTCCTTGACGGCCTGAAGAGCCTCAGTCAGCTCGGGCCGGTCGTGGTGGCTGTCCGGCGTGGCCCCCAGCAGCTCCATGAGCAGCAGCGGGTAACGCATCACCCGCTGTACCGGCTTGATGAGGAAAGAGCCGAGGTTGATGTAATTTGTTTTACCCCTGGAATATACAAAAGCAAAGTTGGGAAAAATTAGAATAAGTGACGTATGAGACACTCACACCACCACAGTTACACCTAATGTGAATCGTTTCCTCCCATGTTCTTCATGTCATTTGGATTTATACAATCCAATGATCCAACATCATCACATATGAATATATTCTGATGATGACAGATACAGTTTTTGGGAGGAGACATGAAAGAACAGGGAAGGCACAATATGTTAAACAAAATCGATTTGCTTAGTTATAATGCATAATCTAGAGGACAAACAGCTCACACAGCTTCATTTTGGCATTTGGGGTCAGATTTGATTTGATGCATGGAAAAAATAAATATGTTCATTATAATTACAGCATAATTTATTTTTATTGGAAAAATTGTAGAGAGCTTACTCAGAGAGCTTTAGACTCTTGAGTTTACAATACTGATAAAAGTGATAAAAGATCTTTAGATTGTTTTAAAAATAAAAGTCATCTATTAATATAAGAAAACATAATGTTTTCACAAAGACTGACGCTGTGAACTGCTGATGCTGTTTTATTCCAGAAGATGGCATTACATGTGTTTTCACAGGAACAGCAATCATTTTGAATGAAGGGAAGAGTATTGTATAAACAGTATCACAGACATGTTGAATATTTCTTCTCACAACAACAATATAACACACACACACATGCACATGCAAACACAGATGGTCAGATGTGGTTATGAGTCCATCTCAGTCCAGGAAAAAAAACTGAAATGGTCTGTTAAACCCAGGCAAATGCTTTTAGAGCCTGCCGCACTCAGCACACGTAGATTTTTAGCTATCACTCATAGTAAACACACACACACACACACACACACACACAAGGGTCATTCCCAGGAGGGTTAGTGAGCAAGAAGCATGCGATCATGATGATTTTCATGCTGGATGCTGAATCATGGCGATAAGACTTACCACTCTCGGTACATGGCCCTGTTGAGGGGCAGAATGGAAAGATAACAAAAAACAGCATTTATGAGCCGGTGACCTGAGGATAACTTTCGTTAAATCGTACATTCTGTAAAACATCCATGGGACATGGTTATATGATCAACTAAATCCATAGGGTGTCACAACTTGGACCATTCGCATTAACTTCACTGCTGGTTGTTATGGTTTTGTATGTGAATTCGCTCTTAAACCTGGACAGGCGCCAAGAGAAGCTGTAAAACATGTTGTTTTCCAGGGGGATGGCAGCACACATGACCTTTTCAAAGCTAGATAGGTTGCCACACACTTACAGTCAATAATGAGACTTTCAGGGTGCAGTCTCTGAGCTGCACAGTTTCCTTTTACTTTTGTTTACACAGATTTGTTCTTGGAATCACCTCCCTTTTTTTTTCTCTCCCTCTTCCCTAAAGCTTCCGGTCTAACAAACCTGTGTTTATCTTCAAACATGAATTAGTGGACTATATTTCCCTCTCTGCCTCTCACGTCTGAGTTACAGGTGGTGAAACTAGGCAGGTGAAACCAGACCGGGCACATTCCTTAACTGGACCACATCACATACTGGAGATGGAACTTTGAGTAAAAGAAAAAGTATTTCTTCTGTTTCCAGATTTGCTGTGACTGTACTCCCCTCCCATAACCTGCCCACACACTGAAGCTCAAAGTCTGCTTTGAAAAGCCATCATAAATTAAATGAGCTAACAGGAAACATAGCGTACACAGCCTTCGACTCAATAACAATGTGACTTTGTTAAACTGAAACCTATTTAAACCAAAGACCAAAGTGTGCCAGCATAGCTTTATTTTGAAAGGTGGCGCACTTTGCTACAAACACTTCATGACCACGAGTCTCTCACAGTTAATGTTTGACTCTGGATTAGTGGCCACTCTTGCTTTGTTTTCATGCTTATACACACACACACATACCAACATGCGTGTTTTTCTTCACTCACATGCAAGAGATTTCTTCAAAAAAGTCAAACACACGGGTCAGAGCTGAAATCTGGAGCCAAATCTAGAGAGTGACACTTCTCAGACTGTTTT
>OMNW01004919.1:5923-21179 GCA_900303245.1 Selene dorsalis | reverse complement strand
CAGAACCGGGACCAGAACCGGGATCGGGACCGGGACCAGAACCGGGACCGGGATCGGGACCGGGATCGGGACCGGGACCAGGACCAGAACCGGGATCGGGACCGGGATCAGAACCGGGACCGGGATCGGGATCGGGACCGGGACCAGAACCGAGATCGTGATCGGGATCAGGATCGGGATCGGGACCGGGATCAGAACCGGGATCGTGATCGTGATCGGGACCGGGACCGGGACCAGAACCGGGATCGTGATCGGGATCGGGAGAGGAACAGGTACCGGGATCAGATCTGTTCCAGCGCTTCCGACAACATCTCCTGTATTTGACTTTACATGGCTATGAACTGTGGGTAATTTCCTTAAGAAAAGTCAGCATTGATGCTGACTGACAATGAGAGGACATAAACTGACTTGATGACGTGACAATGGGACACTCACACACTTGACGTGAATGAGCCTAAGTCATGTACAGTCAATGGTCTGTAAGAGACCGGACTGGAACTCAGCCATTAACCTGATGGACCAGGCTGGGTACACAAGTTCTGTACCGCTCACCAGGGTCACGGGTGAGCTTGAGCCCATCTCAGCTGACTTAGGGGCGAGAGGCGGGGTGCACCCTGGACAGGTCGCCAGCGTATCGCAGACACAATATGTTTTTCCACAGATTTTCCCATATTGGCATCTTTCTGACGACCACTCTGAAACTTGGAGCAATGCATAAAAACAGCCTCTAGAAGCCATTGCAATGAAAATATGAAAGTATCAAGTAACAGTGTTGTTTGTTGTAATATGTTTTTTTCTTTGACTTTCTGTGTTGCTAGGCTAAGCTAACACACCAACATTAGGTATACAACTCAGAACAGCTTTTACAACATATTTTTTCCCAAAATGTCAAGGACAAAAGGAAATGGATAGAAACATTACACTTGCCCATTTAAATTAATTACACATATAGCATGTAACCTTTAAAATGTGAAGTAAATATTACAAACACACTTTTAATTTCCACTGTCACTTAACTTCATGGGTGTGTAGATGAAATGAAAAGGAACGTCTAATTAAAAGATTTGTGTGATGCAGCCCATAAATACAGAGTACTCCTGTGATAATGTACTAATAACTGCTCATGGGTAAGGAATTGATATAAGATGGTCTCTAGTTTAGCTTGTGTTGGGGAACTACATGCAACAAATTGACCAAAGCAAGATACATAGCAACATATTTCACTTATTTGGCTTTATATGTATGGATACAGCAAGATATCTATTTCAAATTGTTCCTAACCCCTAAGTGTAAAAGAGCTGACTCCAGGTATTGCAGTCTTGATGCAATTTCATAACTTGATAGCAGAAGCAAAACCAGGCTCACTATACTATTTTTCCTTTGGTCCTAACTAGGAGGTATTTTGTCACAACAAAAAATGTTTCTAATGTATTTTTAGGGTGTTTGATTTGGCTCATAATAACTTTTATATTATGAAACTAGAGTGCAGCAACTGGCAGCATGGAGGCAACCAGCTGACTATCAATTTATCTGATAATTCCCTAGTAAGACCTCTAATAATTCAGTAACATTCATTATTGCAGAACTGCTCCTCCCTCCACAAAACTGAAGTATATTTGATCTAAAATAATGTTCTTTTCACTTGACAGCGAGCCTGTCTTCCTCGGGTCACAGAGAGGTGGTGAACATAAATACAGTGCAGTGTACCTCCCCCTTATAATGGTGCCCACATTTCACTGAGAACTTGCTGGCTCTTTCTTTTTTTTAGGGTGGTATATAGTGGGACTCTCTTCAAAGAGGAAAACACATCAAAGGGAACCAGTGCATGCTAGAAGCACTTAATTATTCACATGCAGCAACTTGTTTGAGTTCACACTGCCTCTGTCCTAATTAGTGGATCTATGACTCCACTGAATGTCCACATAATGTCGTTCCCCCACAACGTTATCCCGTAAGACCCCATAAACCTCGATGTATGTGAAATCAAGCATGTGGCCATGCTGCTCGTCCTTTCCTCTGATTAGTTCCTCTCATTGATTTAATTGATTGAAGGGCAAATTCAAATGAAGCCACGGTCTGGCGAGACTCTTGACAAGACGATCTGACCAATCCGTCTTTTGTATCGGAGAGCACTATACATGAGCCTCTAACAAAGACAAATAGGTCCGGGGGACGGCTTTATGCGTGACGCCATCAAATGCTCGACCTTGGGACTTTAATTGATCTGTGATCCATGCATCTGCTAAATGAATGAAACACGCAGTGCGATGAAAACTCTGAGCAGGAAGGTTTACATTGCACCCAGAAACACAGCTACAAATAACAAATAAGCTGTGTACACTGACCAGAATTTTAATGTCTGTTTGTGTAATAGCTCCTTAACATTATCTGTGAAAGACACAGATGTTTCTCATATCCAGGAGCCTAATGCAGTGTGTAGGACCTGGATCAGTTAGAGCAGTGCAGCCATCTAGCTGTTTGGCTGGCGTTCAGCTTTAAAGAAAAAAAAAACATTAATGCTGGGGTCATTTTGGCAATCTGCCGTGGTCCTCTCTATTTACACTTCCATCACAGTTTACTGTACACACAAGTCTTACCATAGGCTATTAGACAGCATAATGGAATGGATTAAATAGACTAATCAATCATCAACTACCCCCCGCGATCAGTCCTCACTTAGTAGAGACACTCTACTCTTTCACTTTGATTTCCTCAGACGTGCACAACTTGGGCCACTCCTGTGTGGAGCAAACTGTGTAGTGAGTGAGCAGATTAAGGTTCAGTTTTCTTCCCTCAAGGACACTTGGTCATGACACATTACTGCTGATGATTGTTGCGAGGATCAAGCTTGTGACGTCTCAGCTGGAGAGCTGCTCTGATGGGAATTTGGTGTCTGACTATCCGGCGCCCCAGGCCTGAGCAAGGAGGACTCCAACAGTGACCAGACTCGAATGGCTTCGGAGCCTTTAAAGATATGTATACATATTTTAAAAATGTTTCTGCTTATCTCAGATAACAACAGTTTTCTGTGATAAGCAGAAATACAATTTATATTAAAAAAAAAAAAAAGAAAAGAAAGAAAGAAAAAGTTCTGTTTTTCTACACAGCCTCAAACTGATTCCTTCAACAGATTTTGCAGAGGAGACCTCAAGTCTGAGTATAAGTGTGGCAGCTGAATGGATCAACCATTAGGGACGTGTCTGCTCATTGATTAGTAAATTAATGTGCGTAGGCGTCTTTGGGTTTTGGATAGAAGTTGAGAAATAGTAGGAAAAGGAGAAAAAAATCACAGTTTCACTTGGCAGAGTGAGAAGAGGCTTTTTAGAAAGTCTGAGAATCTGTTGTCTCTCATACTCCAAGATCACTCTGATACTGCTCCATCCAGCAATCACACAGCCTATAATGTAATGTAACTGAATGTCACGCAGCATTTACCACGTTATTAACCACTCAGACACAGTTAGGCTCCGAAAGTAGCGGGGATTCTCCAAATACTAACGGGGAGACATTGAAAAACAAATCAAAATATAAAAGTGTATTAAAAAAAAATGATAGTGACTGTGACCGTGGAGACGATGAGGAAACATGAAGGCCATTTTCTATTGCAGAAAATGAAAGCTGAAAATAGAAAACGAGAGGGGTCGTCTCGACAGAAATATGCTGCGGCTCTGCTGTACTCACACTCCCACCTCCCGCATATACAAGTGATAATAATAATTCCTCATTACTCTGTACCATAACACAAAGCCACCTTACTACCTCCACTGAAAATGCACATTCATTCATTGACAACAATTTGTCCAACTGATTCCTTCCTTAGAGTCATGACAGAAGGTAATAATTTCTTTGATAAAAGACAAAGTTGAGTCTTGTAGTGAAAAAAAAAAGCTTTAATGCCGACATCACAGCTTTGGGAATGATTAATGGAACAAATGCAAGGCCAAGCCTCAGTACCTGATAAAAAACTGGAAGCGCCCTGAGCAATGTCACCTTGGTGACACATAGAGAGTACAGAGATTGGTAGGGGAGGAGCAGGAGAGTCTTAATTGCACCCTGCTCTTCTTTGTTCCCCTTTGCACTGTGTCGCTCTCTGGGATACAACAGCGCTTGCACTGATTCACCATGATCGAGGCTAAAAGTGGGCAGGAAACATCTCACCGCTTCAAATGCAGTGCGCGAGTGTGTGTGAGCTGTAGAGTAAGTACACTCCGAGACACTGAGTTTCTGAACTATGTCTGTGTCCAATAAAGAATCAGTTCTGTTACCCTAGATAGAGACAAGCTGGAGATTGGGGGCGGGAGGGGTGGTGCATACCCATTTGTAACGAAGAAAGGAGGGGAGGGTGGGCAGAAGGACATGACTAAAGCACAGACACCAGCAATTTGCCTTATCTAGTTTGACAGGCTCTGGAGTGGAGGCAGAGAGAGGGAGATGGCTTTTGCTCGGGTCTTTTGCCATAAACGATGAGAGAAAAGGTCCTCAGATGTTCGGAGTGGTGCGAAAATGAAGCAGGAGTCACAACAAAGAGCGATAGCAAATGTCTGGAGCTAAACCGCTGTGCAGCTGCGGAGGACCACCACTCGCTAACGTGTTGGGTGAGGACATTAGTCAAGGTTTACAGCATTAAAGAATCAATACTGAAGCAGCAATGAAAGCAAACAGTGATATTTGGATTCATCTTCATACCGACCGAGGATATCGAACTGCATTCCCTGCCCAAAAACCCACATGGGCCATAAATCTCAAACGTCCAAAAGTAGCTGAATGCAAATAATTCAGTTGGGAAAATGCATGTGGATAAAAACTGGGTGCCTTGGTAATAAAAATGAATATGCGTGAGGGCAAAGGCAGATAGGCTTACAGATAGGGTTATGATACTTTGATGTGAACACTGTATAAACTAGCTTACCAAAGTCGCTAACAAAACCATTTCACAGTCTGGCAGAGCTCACTGTCTTTGGGTCGAGCTAATAGGATTGTAGTTTGAAACCCTTTCGGGAAATTGATTAAGCTCCTGTCAGAGAGGGGTAAATGAGAGCGAACAACACAAGTTTTGCTAAACTATTTCTGAATCTTTTAAATTTAGTCAAGACTTTGCCATTTATTTTTGGGGCGGTGGTGTAACAGGACAAGTGAAAAGTGTGAAAAAAGCCTCAGGGAAGCTGCAGCACTAACTGCATGAGGGAAAAACTCGACACCATCTGGTTGTTGTTTTATTTCTGTCATCAGTGCTTCCATGTGCACTTACAGCCCTTCAACATGATGATTCTTCATGCACAGTAACATCCAATTTTCTGATAATTCCTCACACACAGCACAGCTCAATCTAATAAAGGATGCAGCAGACATTAGCATATCACACATGCTTGCACCTATCTGTTGATCACAAACGCATCTCACAACAACTGCAACTCCAACTGTGATGCTGCCAGGGCGACGGCTTTGGAGATGGGCGTGCTGTACTTTGAGACAGGTGGGATGAAAAGCAGCGTGCCGGCAGCAGTCAAGCTAGAGGCGCATTTCAGCGTTCTTCTGCACACTTCACAAACTTCTCGTTGTGAATGGCTTGACAGATTGGGTTCGGCGATGGGCCCCCATGTCTGTTCTCGTAATGTGCAACAAAGAAACGGGACAAAGTGGCATCAAGGTTTGAACAAAGCAAAGGAAGACTCCCGTTTCACAAACTGGTTCTCTGACATGTTTTCCACAAACTTATCCGACAAAAGACAGGTTGTGCAATCTCTGAGATGCAAGAGGACCTCATATACATGCTGGATGATTTTACTGTGCAAATCCGCCGAGTATTGTCGAATGAGTGTTATTGCCCCTGCCAACTGTGGGTGTGTGTGCAAGATGCTATAAAAGACTACATTCAAGATGTAGGCAGGGAGTAACGGAAATAAACTGAGGTTTACATAAAGCTCCACGGACCCGGCCAAAGAGACACAGTGGCAAAAGTCAGATTCACACTGTACACTCTGTGTCAGGCAGCTGCAGAGGAGACGTGAGCGGGGAAGAGAAATTGCACAGACACCACCACGGTTATTGTGATTGGTCAGCTTGTGTTACTTGTGTATTGAACACAGCCGAGATTGAGGCAATTTCTTACATGTGGCAATTCAAATTCAATACCAGCACCATCTATTTCCCATCTATTTTCATGCACAATTAGCCGCGTAAACACTTTAATGTTGTGCTGTTAAACCAGTGACACTCATTAACCTCTTCAACCCCACTGGACCTACTTCTAGTGCCTTATAAACTACTATTTAATCACACACCAAGGTGATAAATATGTACTATTTCACAATGATACGCTGTGTCGTTTAGAAGGCAAACCTTTGCAGAACTCTGAGCATCAGGCATTTCACTTGAAAGGAAACAAATGAAATTTCATTTTAACGTGATTCATCTTTCTATTGCGCAGGATATAAATGCATCTGTGACACAGTAATTACCGGCAGAGGCCTTTACTGAGAAGCAGCTTCGTATTGATGCACATTCAAGTGTTGATAGCTGCTGACTGAGAGCCAACGTGCTGCCTGATAAAAGCTCACCTGGAGCTAAATTTGTGTAGTTCTGCTGCTTTTTGGGGATTTGGCTTTATTTCAGCTCCTACAGAGCACTGCAAAGAGGAGTGAACCAGAAAAGCACGATACTCCTACCTGCTAGGTGAATGGGGCGACCTGTGAGTGAGTGAGTGTGGGCGTTTAATACGACTCTCAAGAGTGGGAGCTAGCACAAAGGCATGCTAGGCTATGCTGGATGTTTTTTTGTAAGAACATTAATGGTGACATCATTGTGTATTATGTGATGCAGCCTCTTCCTGGCACATACGCACACATAAAGGAATGGCTCATCTCAAGACTGGTGGAATTTGAGTTTCTCTGTTATCGACACTGCAGCAGCCTCTGAAAACTATCTTCGACTTGATTAAAAAATATTTCAGGACAGTTCAATCGACACAGTGATCCACACACTAGGTGATGGAAGCTGTTATGTAACTGGCTATAAACAACACAATAATAAAAACAACACACACACACAAAAGAACAAATAAAAGCAGAGATAGACTGATTGAAAACATCTGGTCCACATCTACAAATTATATCAGCTCTAACATTTGCACTGCTTCACCTTTTCTCTTCCTCAGTGATGAAAATAACCATGTCGAATCAGAAAACAAAACAAAACAAAAAAAAATAAAGGAGGAAGAAAAAAATCAATCATAACCAGCCGAGCTCCTCAGCAGCGTCGTTGTCACTGAGGGAATATCAAAGAAAATCCTCAGACTCTCTGAGGCTTTAAGACACAAGAACCAAAACCCTATCTGTCTAACTGTCTATCTATCCATCTATCTCTCCATCTTATTATAAAAATGCAAGAAAATCTGAAACAACTAAAACCGTGCTCTGACAGTGGGAGTCTCAGGACAATGCTGAGGGCCACGACTGTAACCTTGACTACTTTCAAGATGAAAGCGACACAAATTGCACTGGACGACTGTAACAACAATTATGAGCCGGAGTGGTTTAATGTCAAAACAGTGGTCTAGCAAACTGACAATGCACACTACCCTGAGGCCTCCTTCTTATAATTGGACTCATATTACTGCCTGTGCAGTTAGTAACAAAGCACTGAATCCTCCAGATTACTGAGTGTGACCTCCTGCTACTGTAACCCCGGCGCCTCAGTTGCTGCGGTTACATCTGATTGTTTTCATTATGTGTGTTTTTCTTCCTCTTCGTGCCTCTGCAGCGGCTCGACAAAGACAAACTCTTGTCCATTTATTGTACTTGGCGATTAACGTGATTCTGATTGATGTAAGAGCGAGAAATTCATTTAGTTTGTTGAATTAATGCAAGAATTAAACATGACGTCTGTTCATCAAATGCACGAGCCTTCACGAGCAGCCGTTGAGACCGTCCTCTTCCTAAAATAGCTGAATAGCGTGGAATCGGGGTGAGCCCTGCGTCCTGCGCCCTGCGCCCTGGTGACTTACATCCTGATTTATTCTATCATTACTGAGAATGATCGGCCCTTCAAAACTCTCCTCTATTATCTCCAGATGGGATGACGAACCATATTTCATTCTGATTCAGATATTTATTGCGGTCATTCAGGGTAAAGACCACCTGCCTGTAACCCTAACAGACCACCTATCTCTGACCCAAATGCACCCACACACACAAACACTGTATGTATAACAGTTCTTACCGTTTTGAATGTCCAATACATGCTGTTTGTCTAACGTCCACCCTCCCATGTTGGAGGCATCCAGTTCATAGCCTTGTAACACCGCAGTCCTCTTCTCCCAGAGCACCACATCAAGGCAGGACTCGTATTCATACCCCACTGACACTGAAAGTAATGACAGTAGATGCCTATGGTGAACAAGGTTGCAACCTCCATACCCGACACGAACGGCAGTGATGAGGCTCGTACACTGCGAGACATTCAGCGCACATTGTGGTTGTTTTTTTTTTAGTACTTGCTGGTGCTGTTCTCTCATTGACTATGTAATTTTCCCCCAGCTGGGATGATTTTAGCAGACCCATGGGGTTTCTGTGTCTCACCTGCGCAGTTTGTGTTTTATGAGCTTCCCTCTCATTTGTCTGTTTTATCTTGTGTAAATACAAACAAGCCACGATGTGAAACAGTGTGTAAAGAGCCAGGAATTATTTCAACAATAAAAGCTCACATGGAGCACATTACAGCACATATCATAGACACTGGTATGCTCGCAGTCCTAAGCCTTGAGTGAATCCTGTTAATTGCCAGGGTTGTGGGGGTTTTTCTCTGTAGCATGTAAGCTGGAGAGCTCTAACATTCATCCTTCTTAACATAATCCCTCAGCCTCTGAAAACATTTTGTACAAGTTTGTAAAATTCAAGTGCATGCACTTCTCTATAAACAAGACAACATGAACACTTCCTGAAGCTGACACTTTAATTATTACTTTGAAACATCATAATGAAGATTGTTAAACATGATGCCATCAAAGGTTTCTCTAATTATTTGTCATCAGTTTTCATTCTGACTATCGGATTGTTGGATTGTTCAGACCTCTGCCTCATAGGCAATATTCCAGGCAGTGCACCGCTACTGAAATATCATACATGCAAAAACAAAGAAGTCAGCAAAAGAGCAGTGGCCTTCAAAAATGCCTCACTGGGGGATTTCGGGATTTCACACCACCTACTAAATCTTTATTGCACATGGAAATAAAAGCATTCCCTGACTAAATAATTCTCCATTTCTAAATAAATAAATAAAATAAAATCAATCTTCAAAAGTTCAACCAAGGTTCACTGCCTGAAGGTAGCATGAGTATCTGTCCACAGACCTGTGCTTACACAACATCTTTAGTCGGCGCTTCACAGCAGGAACTCACCCACAGCTTCTGCCAGGCCAAAGACCTTCTGATTGTAGGCGTCTGTTTTATCCCATATGAAGGTGTAGGAGAGGTCGGGGAAAGCAGGGAAAGACTTCTGGAACTGACGGCCCATGACGGCCACCATCAGGTGCACCTTCATCAGGCCAAAGGGGAGACGGTCCTGGGTCAGGAGCACCTTGAGGATGGGCTTGTAGCCAGCTGCCCTGGAGCTCAGGTAGACCAGGTTGAGGTCACTGCCTGGTATGGCTACTTGCTCATGAAGGACCTATGAATTTAATTAGCAGTCAGTCTGGTGCCAGGTACACAGTGTGAAGTGTAGACCTGCTCTAAGTAACAGGAGCAACAGGAGTTTGCTGGTATTTAATGTAGAGGAAGACTAATTACAACATATTTTGAGATGTTATATATATCATGATATGTTGCACTTCTGATGTAGAGTTCAGGTCAGAACAAATGATTGTTTTGTTGCAGGTTTATGCTCATACATACAAGTCATACAAGCAAACATGGTCCCTGTTGGCTGCGTAGCCAAAATATTAAAAGTGAGTTTTTATGCCAAACCACACAATACATTAGTCTATATGCAAATTGAATCAAGTCCATGGACAGAAAGTTAATTCTTCATTATTTGAATCTGTGAGAAGAAAAAAAAAGAATTTCTTTTTGAAAACCACGACTGAAATAATTGAAAGTTTTGCTCTCTCTTTTTTTTTTATTATCATTACAGAGCTCCAATTCTTACCCATGTTGCATTGCAGACTGCTGTTAAACTCATGCTGAAGCATGTCCAGATAATTTGGATTTTTTCCCTCAAATGTAAGCCAGATCTGTTTTTTTTCTATCCACTTTAAACAGTAAAAGCTGCAGAGTCACATTTTGCATTTAGGGATTTTCATCCCTGATTTGGGCCAAATGGATACAAACCAAAATCCTGAGGCATGTAACCTCCATGCGATGTGCCCTCAGAATTTATCAGTGTTGCTATGAGACAATTTATGGCTTAGTATTTGGGGAGACGCCTGAATTCAATCAAAGCTCAAAGGCAAACTGAAAGACAAATCTGACTCTATTTAAAATAAGCGAGAGAAGCCATGGTGAAAGGAAGATAACAGCATTATCGTTAGTCTCTATTTGTGTGTTTTCCAGCTGCAGCTTGTAATGTCGGGATCAAACATGGGTTAAATTATTAAAGCCGTTCGAAACAATCAGATACAAGCAGAAATTTGCAATTGACCATAAAAGCCATGTAATGTGATGCCCCCCCCTCCCCTCCACTGTCTGCTGTGCGTGACGGCTGTCTCACCTGGGTCTCTGGGATGATGGGACTGTCCTCTGGGGAGGTCTTGTACAATGTGGAGAGGGGCGTGGCCAGGATGAGGGGGTTGGGTCTGAACAAGCCAGTCAGGTAGCAGCTGGGGATGTCGTTTTCCTCCCGCTTCATCACCACGGTGTCCATCACGTGGAAGACGTTCCAGGGTAGCCACACGGTGCGGTGCAGCGTGGGGAAGGGGGCACGCTCGTAACTCAGCGTCAAAGAGGCACCGCCATTAGCCAAGAGGTCAAACCTTTAGAAATGATCATCAACAGTAACTTGTAGGATGAACATGTACAATAATCATATGCACAGAAGCTTCTCTGAGTTTCATTTATTAGGTTTGCAGGTATGACATATGACACCCACAAAGGTAATTGCTGAGATCTGAGAACAAGCTACATCGTTAACACTGAAATCTGTCAGGAGCAGCCAGATGATCAGGCAATTTGTAAACAAGTCAGTTCTTTCAATAAACCACTTTATTTCATCATTTATTGTACCAGGACTCAGTGTGTTCACAGAAGTGTGACGAGAACAGAAGGTTAAAGGTGAACGAGGGTTTGTTTGAAACCTGTGTGTGTGTGTATGTGTAAGTGTACAAGCTGCTGCTTTTCACCCCTCAGGACTTCTCTGTAGAAAATGTTGTTACATCTCCACATCTCAGTAATTAACTTATTATATGAGATTTTATCATAATGGATTAAAATGACGACATGAACTGTTAAAACTTTTTTTGTAATTTCACTGGAAGTGCCAAAGAAGCAAAGTAAATATTTATGTCAAGACTTACCATGATAATACTTTTCAATGAGAGGAAGAACTTTTCCTTTCAAGTGTATTCCCTCTGTACAGCCTCCCTATATTATTATCATTCACTGAGTCTAATTTATGACTTTTGTTTAACCAGGCATGGCGTAAGAAGACACTTTCTGGTTGAATTTGGTTGGTGTCTCGAGTCTCGGGAGTTTCCACTGGTGAACTGGTTTTAATTAGTACGACATTACTCAGGGAAAAGTTACTGATTTGGAAATGAAGGGCGAGTCTTTGAAGTGCTGCTCTATATATTCGGCGAGCTCCACTACCCAGGGGGTAAAGCATCTGTGTGGTGACATTGCATGCATTCACACGCACAAAGACACACACCCACGCAGATTTGAATGCTTATGCACATCTCTCATGCATGCACCCACACCCGGGATGGCACACACACACACACGGACACACGCGCCAACAGCCAAGCTGTGCAGCTGACCTACAACAGCTTCCTTCTCGAGCTCTCTCTACTTTGGGCAGTGGGGAGCTCACAGCTGCAAGAGGCCAGGCTTTGATGCTGCCCCCCTCCCTCCCCTTCTTAACATACTGAGCGGATCTGTTGGCTAACCAAGTGTGATTATCCCCGACCATTTATCACGCTCCTTGTCAGAAGAGTTACAGGGCAGAATATCTGAAGAAATCAGCTAATCCTCAGATATCTGGGGACCCAAGGATTGTGCTTCATAACAACAGCTGTACAATTCTCTGCCACTCATAAGCCTTTTATTCCACACCGTCAACACGTAAACATGGCCTCTGTCTGCTGAATGTGAATGACGGCCTAGTTTACTATCTCTGGTGAGCATCTGCAAAATAAAACTCAAACCCGAAGTGACCCCTTCCTGTAAAATATGTGACATACGTTTGTCTTGTATGTATTTGCACTCCTATTATTGAAGAGCTGCCTGTGGTAATAGCAGGAGAAGGTCAGATAGTAATCCCATGTTTTACTACACTGTGGGCAGATTGATTCTACCCTCGCTGAATCAATGCATTTTAAACAGCCTGGTTCAAAATGGCCTCCACCACTGTGACATTTGCATGAGGAATTGTTCTTGGGCACAATGTGCTGCTGTTTCGATTTGTTTTGAATGCTTTCTGGACAACTGCCAGGACGACTCTCCCACTACTGAACGCCTTTCTCTGCATTTTTTCTATATACAGCTCTGGGGACAGCGGCGCATGGCACAGATAAATCACAGCAAGACCAAAGGTTGAACCTAAAGGCTGAGCCGTCTGCAAAGCACTGCTCGTGTTTATTTGGACATGTAAATCAGTGCTGATAAATGCAGATGGGTCACTGTGGACCTGCATGTGGCACTTAAGGATGCGTGTGTGCATAGAGGCTCCCTTACATGCCATCCTGCCGTGTGATGGTGTAGCCGTACTCTGGGTAGTGCAGGAAAGACACGTTGACTCCAATCAGCGGCGTCCCGTCCCCCGTGAGGACCTGACCCCGGATGACTGATGCCAGGCTGCGTGGACAAACAAACAAACAGAGAGAGGGCTGAGTAAACAAACAATGCCAGTCGGCACCAACAAGCCGCCACTGCATCAGTAGCTAAGAACCGTTATCCCTCTGCCAGTGGCACGAGCAGGGAGGTATGATTTACCGGACCTCGGGAACACACACATATGTCAGCGTCAGTTATTCATGAAAATGCCGCCCAATGGAGCACCTCTCTGTGTCTGTTTACTACTTTTAAAAGCCCATAATTCAATGGGACGAGGGTTTCAAAGACATCAAGGACTATAAAGATTTTTGCAGAATGTTGCACATGTATTGCAGCATTCATTTTCCAGGCGGACTCAGAAATTGATGTAAATTTCCTCTTATACTTCAGCTCTGCTTCTATCTAAATGATTATCGTGTCGAGACAAAATGCAATGTGATTCAAAGATACAAAGCACATATGGCTCTTCAGTTTGTGAGGCCGGCACAGAAACACAATGAGCATCAAAGCTGTGAATGTAAAACACACATCATCTCATCGAGCCTACATGAAATACACACAGTTAGATAATCAGGCTGCTAAACTCCACTTGGTAAATGGAGTGTACAACAGACTCGGCAGTGAGCAAATCAAATGAAATCAATGAGAGAAATATTCACTGCTTTGTTATCACTCTGACCTCAATGAATTAAGAATTTCCCCCTAAATTGTATTTTTCAGAGGATGCGATCAAAGCGAGATTATTCTTTGCAAGTCCTTTCACTTCCAAAAAAGATGGGCCTTTTGTCAGTGTCATACCCAAGTCTTTTTCCTTGCTTGGTGTGATAAATGTCTGTGCTAATACTTGTGATGAAAGTTAATATATCAACAAGAAATGTGTTAAAACAAGCGCTTCAGCTTGGTTACAGAAATCCTATTGATGTGAGAAGTTGCAAAGCTAGGTGCCTGACGTGTCAAGTGGCACTTTATAAAAACTCAGAAAAATAAAATGCGATGCTGGAGGCAAACTGTCACATGGATATAAAAAATAAAAAATAAATAAAAAGGGGGTTTGACAAAGGAAGTGCAACGCTACAATACAAACGAATCGCCACAGCAGTTTAGAGAGGTGAAGTCATAAATACTGCTGGGGTGAAAAGAAATATCGCCCGAACACAAAAACACAAGCTGCCAAGGTGTTAAAAAGTAAAATGTGTTTTTTGTGAGTTTAAAGTCTATGGATTTCTTAAAAAAATAAAAAAAGTAAAACACCAAGATCTTTCAGTGTGAACAGGATCCCTCTTTGCTACCTGTGTGTTTTGCTTCCATATATTCGCACCTGGTTGCTGCGTTATATAACTCATCTCCCACTGCTGGCTAAAGAGCAGCGCCACCAGAGCAGGTGGGGCGGGTTAAATACTTCACTTAAGGCCACCTCTGTGGTAGTTATTCTAGCATGAGAGAGCATTACTCATTCACTCTACCCACCCACCCACATTTCCCCTGCTGGCAAATGGATTTGCTTTTGGTCAAAAGGCTCTCCACCTTCAGCATCCCCCTTCCTTTGCTTTTACCTAAAAAAACACCCCAGTATTTTCTTTGACGTTTTTTGTTTCATAAATCAAAGACAAGGAGGGTTCATACATGATTAAAACTACAGATATCCTCTGCGATTATTCAACATGACTGCTGGCCCTTCAGGTAAGACCTGGCCAACGCCACTTCTCCTCCTTAAATTCTCAAGTGTGAAGTAATTTGTTAAGTCAGTGCTTTGTTTGAAAGTAAGTAGGGGAGACAATGCAATATTTTTCCATCAACATTTAATCATTCCCCACTTCTCAACCATAGAGGAGAATTTTAAAAGTCTTCGCTCTGCATTTGTCACTGGTGGGCAAAAGATGTCTCATTTTGCCACTTTATCTCCGGGTCATTACGTATATGAGACGGGGATGATCAACAGCTTTAGCCCCTCGTCTTCCCCCTCCCGCTCCACGCCTGGCGCAACCATCTCCCATCCTTTATTTACCGGTTCGGGGAACAAGGCCACTTAAGAGCCCGGCGTAGGTTCACTCTTTCTTCCCCGTGTCTCTATTAATCTTTGGAGAGGCAAACAGATGCTACAAGAGCCGAACCCCCAAACAAACGGCAAGTCACACCACCTGCTGAGACCCTAGAAATGAATCATATAATACATGCATTCATATCTGTCATTGTCTCATGTTGGCTGTAAAAAAAAAAAAGAAAAGAAAAAAACATCATCTATAGATCCGTGTGGAGACTTGCACGGAGACACGTGAT